>JAZGTK010000493.1:8987-61408 GCA_036877625.1 Ambastaia sidthimunki
GAGATTTTGAGGGGGACTCCCACTTTTTGGTAGCTACAATTAATTTTAAATCAAATTAAGGTACCATTTCAACTACATTACTAATTTCACTGAATGCCAATATAAGCCTACTTACCACTCTGTAAAACGTTTTTATGCTTTGTCTTCACCTGCAAAGCAGTTCTTTTTACATTGACACCACTCCTGTTAAAAGACAAGATAACACAATTTGGCATATTAGTTGGTGCAAGTACTCATTTAAAAAAATTAAACCTGACAAGACTTGATGACAAAAACTCTACATATTTGGACTTCTGCAGTAGTTAAGTGCTCGTATTGAATATCGAATGCGGGTCTCCCACGTCGTAAACTGTGACAATTCCGCTTCGCTACTGACAAGTCATGCTTACAATGATCAGAACATACTCTAAACATACGACATTAAACATTGATATAACTTATGCATTTAAGCCATCTCTCTTACATTGGCAATAGCAGCAGTATTACCCTTCCTTGTAATAGTGCTTCTGTTATCTTCGTAGTTTCAAAAGGAGCTTTTGCTCAGCGCTGTTGGGAAAAAAATCAGCGGGTTTTTTTTTTGCTGTCCTTCTGCGACATGATCGCGTTTTCAACCATCGCTGTTCTGGGCTTCTTATGTACCCTGTGGGCGCGGTTAACGCAAGGTTTGACAAGCGTGGCAAGAGTTAACTTTGATGAAACGCGGCTAAAATGTGTTAGTTGTGTAAGTTGAAGCTGCCGCTAGTTCAAACGATGCTTAATCAGATAAGCGCCGCTATCATTAGCGACTTTGATGGAATACCCCCCAGGAGGAGGCGAGGAACAAGGTCTGTTTTCGAAATGAGCCACTATTCTCTCATTTCTCATCACTAATATAGTCCACTAGAATGAGTCGGAGGGTGGAGGGCGCCACCTTCTGCCAAAAAGCGGCAAGCAACTAGCCATCGATTTTACATCAATTGTACACTCGATATTGCAGTGCATTATGGGATTGAATGCACTCTATAATGTTGCGGTGGGCAGAGTATGGCTTTTTAAAACAGTTAAAGCAAATGTGTCGAGACTTTGAAACAATAAAGTGTAAAGGCGTTGTAGGAGCCATTTAAAAGTTAATTTTTTTATTTAATTTTTTGTGTTTTTTTATTATGTTTAGTTTTTGACATCTGTCTGACAACCACATAATCTTGGTTTTGTAACCTGTAGGCTTTTCATTGTGAATAACCATATGTTATTTTGGTCATAAATAATAAAGACTGATAAAAGAAATCAAGCCACCATGTCTCAATTTTGTTACCTGTCAAGATTTAATTCAAAAATATTAAATTGCTCTTCTGTTAAAGTGTAACCGGCTTTGCTTGCACCAGTTTGTAGCAGGGCTCAAACCTACAACCAGTCCCGCATTGGAGTCCGGCCCTCTAACAAGGAGGCTGAACGCCATGATGACCTTTAAGCATCTAGGGCACCTCTTGAGCTCGGGGAGCAATAAAACACAGATTTAGCAGGTATGCCAGCTGTTGAAATGCTTGTAAAGCGCCCCAAAGCTTAATTTAGCCATGGTCACCTGACATGGGTGTTTTGAATCACACTTCAGAATCTTGACACATGCGTCAACGTCAGTTTCCCGACGGCCTGCCTACAAAAATGTCCACTATAATTTCGGACACAACTACAAAATGGTTGTCCCCTCAAATAGTTGACTATATAAGGGTATAGGGAGGAGTGAGGAAGCTTCCTTATGTCATATGAGATGACAGGCAGGTGTATACTTCTCTTGCATCCTAAAGAGGTGAAGCTAAGACACAAAAGGATACGAATATGCACAAATAAGGCAAATAAGAAATGAGAATCACTCCTATGCTGCCTTCAAAATTCGATCCGATGAAGGTACACCAGGTTTACACCCTGTTTATTTGCCTTTGGAGTCAGCTTGTGGACACTGACAGAAAACTGTTGTCTACATAATTTTCGCACAATTGTATTTATTTTTGTTGATAGTTACTTTCTTTTTTAATAAATACAATAAATGTGACAGAAAATAGTATTTTTCATTTTATTGTTATTTTGTAATATAATAAATGTATTTCTGAAATACAATTTAAATACAATAATGTAATAACATAAGTTAACATGACAAGCAGTTATTTTTGTTCTCTTTATTATTGACTACTACAATAAATGTGACAAACCAACAGTGAAAGTGAACTTTGATACAATCAATTTGAATGTATAACAATTCATACAAGCCATACAGCTGCAACAGTACTCTATGATGTGTGGTATTTACATTGCTGTATGTGAATACTGAGGATTTGGGGGATTTACACACTACTCAGTTTGTATACTGATTTTAATATAGTATAAGAGTACGCATATTAGGATGCAGGGTGGATGTTTCAGTTACCTACAAAATCATCCTCAGGAAAGCACAAACTCATATGAGAGATGACTCAACCAAAACTCTTAAAATGTACTACAAATCTTAGACTCCAGAAATGATTTAAGCATTAAAACATTTTTTCCTTCAGGTGACACAAAGCAGATCTATTATTTTTCATCCATTTTGGTAAATATTGGGTAAACTACGGAATAAAAGAAGAAAAACAACCAATAAAAGCTTCATTAATTTTAACAGAAAACTTATCCAAGCAGTTAGCAAGTAAACACACAGTAAACTGGTAAGTTTCACATACATAGCAGCTTTAGATTTATTACCAGAAGAAAAAAACTCATTGTCTTGAGCAGTGTGAGATTTTCCCTCAACTGGATTTAAGATCTGAACTGTTCATAACAATCTGCATTACAGAAGAAAAGTCTGCATGACAGCATTGTATAAAATATGACAAAATAGGATATGTATTCTAAATAAAATAATTTTGAAGTAATTTAAATGAGAATACATTTTTAGTTCATTGTGCATGTAAATTGCCAAAGTGTACAAAGCTATATCTGAACATATTTGGGGAAGAGCTCAGATGTGCAAGATGCTGGAAAACCAAAGAGTATGCAGCACCTGGAGGATTAAACAGTCATCAATGGGCAGCAGGAAACAGCAGCTACCACAAAACTATTACAAATAACATAAACAGTCCAACTAAAAAAACAAGGGAATGTTAATAGCATGATTTACGCATTTGGAAGATGCGACTTGTAATTATAAATAATGACCACTAGATGGCAAAGTGCCGTCACAGACTGAACCTGTCTTCTACGTGTCAAACAGGCACACTTCAATAATCGGTAGTGCAAATCTGACCTCATTTAGCTGAGCTGTCTGGATCTCAGAATGGCATGTCACCACGACAACATGTTTTATCACAGAGAGAATTACTTGCTGACAGCATATGTACAATTGAAAATCATATGTCAATACAGGTTTTGTGCTACAGTTTGTCAAATAGGTTGGGGTAAATCTCAGTAAATGTCTGGTTATTCAGTTTTGACATGCATGTTTGACATCAACCAGTGGTCTGTGAACTAATGTTTTACAGTGGAGGGTTTACCTACCTGAACTGCTGAGACACATGAGATAGTATATAACTGAGGCACACTGAACAGACAACATTAATTTGAAATTCCTTTTCCAATAAGCACATGCCAATATAATATATACAGAGACCTATTCATAACTCTAGGAACTATGTAGAGATAACAAGAATCATCTGCACAAATCTGTGGCGTTTATACAAGCTTAACTGCGAATTGTCATTAATTCAAAATGACACAAAATTGTTTAAAAAAAAATCCCTTCCTAAATTCGGGTTAATTTTTTCAACTTCACTGAGAATATTATTGTGTTATTACGTTATTATGCTGAAAATATCATTTGTAATAAATACAATTGCATTAACTAGAAAAAAATCTACATATAAACATTACTATTCACTACTTGTCCCAAAGCTATTTTGTGAATTTCGTTTTATTTAAAAGTAGGCAATTGACCTTTCAAAATCAATTGCTATTCAGTTAATTCATTTTACTGCATAACAAAGTAGGCTAGTTACTTAAATTTAGAAGTGCACAAAATGCTTAATTGGGTTACCGGTCACGCGTCGCCACAGCAACGGGTTCACGCCAGTCCCGTGAGGCGGAAGTGACGGACACCCAGAGGGGGCGGGGCGAGGCGAGCTGTTGTTGGGACACATGATTCAGAGGCTGTCCGTCTCCTGCATCTGTTTTGACAAGCAGAGAGAGAGAGAGAGAGGGAGAGAGAGAGAGAGAGAGAGAGAGAGAGAGAGAGACCAAGAGCATGAGCTTTGTCTTTACTGATCACATTTAATCTAACAGATATCGTTAGGGCAACTCGAACAGCTTGTCAACTCTTGTTTTGTGGTTTGTTATTGCTGTTTTTTGTCGCTTTATGTAGTTATATTGTAGAACTAGTTGCTTCACTTAAACTAGTTTTTCTGTCCCTTATAGGTTCATTAAATATTTAAAAAGTTTTTTTTTATTTAGAGAGTTTATGATAAAGTAGGTGAGAAGGAATTTTAGAACTATGAGCCACCTCTTGACTGAAGTCAGACTCGTGATAGCCACGTAACGTTTCTCCAGCCTGGAGATGATGGTCCCGGTGGTTCCTTGGAAGAGTCTTATCTACCTGTCCCGGGTCTGATCTAGCTGTCTGCGGGGGTTGGTGATGATCATCCAGGGACTTCTGATATGTCTTACGTGGCTTTACATTTGAGATGATCAGTGGCACTGTTAGGCTGGTGTGTTGGCACTGGAGCCCGTTTTGGCGTCGGCAATGAGGCGACTGGCATCGCAAACCTTAAATATTTAGCTGGATAGATGGTTCTGTTTATTTAAGTAGGAAGTTGGAGTTTTGATGGACTAGCTCATCGGCACAGTGTTGTATTTTAGCGTACAGTGTTTTATAGATCTATATTATTGATCTCGACAGCTCAGATCATTTATACCCGGATGGCTGTGCGCCAGATCGATACCTAACCAATGTCTAAGGGACGAGTTTTAAAGTCAAAACAAAGATCTAAGGACGGAAGACGAGCGGCAGGCATCCTGGAGGGGATCACCGTATCTGTGACCAACATGAAGCCCGACAGAGGTAAATCAAATGAAAAAAGCATATTTAGAGAGCTTTGTCAAGAGAGCTGCATATGAGCGTGTTGTCATTGGTATGTACAGCGTACAGTGATCATGACGTAATAGCGCTGCAGTGTGTTTTAGTTACATTGTTTCACTCGTGTTCTTTCAGAATGATCAAACGATACATTGTAACATTTCTGGCAATGGGAATACATAAGCAAGCAGCCGTTGTCGCTTTTCTCCCGCTTTCTGGTGGGAACAATACGTCCTAGATCTGCTGTGTGTCCTGCACGTTGTTTTTATTAGCTTGTTTTGTTTTAATGCGGACACACACAAACATTTATACGCTTTATACATGTCCACTTTCTAATCTAAGATTGTGTTCACGTCCTCTGTATTGAAGAGTTGCTGTAATGCAGGCGACTGTGTCGACGTGGTATTTACACACTAGGGTGCCTGTTTTGTTATATGTTGGTTTTGATTGACGAGGGGTTTGCTTTGGTTGGGTACATGTTTGTTTTTATTGGTAATTGATTTGTTTTGGTTGGGTATGGCTGTGATTTGGTACAGGTTTATTCGTTTTATCTATTTGTTTTGTTGGTTATAGATTTGTTTTATTTTGGCTATGGGTTTGTTTTGTTTGGGTACAGGGTTGTTTTTCATTGTTGTTGGTTACATGACAGCATTACATAAGCTGTTGCTTTCTAAAGATTCAATAGATCAGCTTAATAACAATAGGCTAAATAACAGTAGAATGGACTGTTTTAAAAGTGACTTAAGTTAAACTAGTGTGCAGGATTTGCATTACATTCTGTCCCTCATATTATTACATAAAAATGTACTGTATGTGACTGTCAAAAGGCACAATTGGGAAATTTCTAAACAATGTTGAAACCGGCAGACCATCTGTACACAGCTGTTGTACTTTTGATTCTAGGCTTCCTTGTTTAGACAAGCTGAAGATTGTTTGGTTATAATTTGGCCCCTGTGACTACAGTTTGCCCCTACTGCTCCAACCAAAGCCGCCAATTTTCCAAAGGCAACAAACAGCCCAGACTAGCCAAAGAGGTTTTGTAGCAACACAGTTTGGTTACAAAAAAATGCTTTATAAAAAGAAGATACTGGCTGTGTTTTTTTATGTCTTTCAGCTGAAAGACAGCTGTTGTCTTTCTGAATTAGAGCCCTCTGTTTTGTTTTAGGGTGTAGAGTGAGAGTTGATTGCTGTCAGAAGACTGTTTTGGAGTAGATATGACATCCCTTCTGTGCTACTGTTATTTGGAACATACTGTTCCACTGATGGAAAATCAGGTTGTTCACTTACAGTAGCTTTGTCTCTGTATGTTCTCTTTCTTTTCTTTTAACAAGAATTTTAAACAATGCATCAAACTCTTTAAGTGGAACCCCAGAGTTTTTAAACTAAAACACTCTGCAGCGTTTCCAAATAAGATTTGTTTTCGAGGGTCGAAAACTCAGTAGTAAGGGTGGGAGCCAAGCATAACCATAGCAAAAGTTATGCATTTAAAAATGAAAATGCATTAGTGTAAACATAACCTAAGATCTTCTATTTCAAAAGTAATATGCTGGAGTGGTTTGACCCTGTTAACACCTATCATTACGTATTGAGATCCATCTCCTGTGACCACAGGATTTTGGGTGTTTCTGGCACTAGGGTGACATCCACAATAAACTCAGACATGAAACAAGATCTTTCTTTGGACTCTATCAGGGCTAAATCAATTTGGCTAGAGCTGATACCAATAAACATCTCTTGCTTGACATGGTAAACAAATACATGCTTTTCACTTCACTCATTATCGATCCAGCCTCGAGTCCTTGTGATTGGTTTGGTTTGAGTGTTAATACTATAGTAAGCACTTTGTTAAGGGCTAATGCTGGATAGCTATCTTGATCTTGATTAAAAACACATCCCAGCTATTCTGAGGCTTATATATTGAGGCTATACAGCCCATTGAAAGATTTAGTTCAACTGTGAAACCTCTTGTGGCAAAGTTTTTTGTAAATGCAGGATTTATTGTAGAGGCTGTGTGAAAGCCTGTTTCTCTGAAAAATTATGTAATGTTTGGTTAGAGTTCAGGAATAACCAGTTGGAGCAGGCCTGCATTAATTAGCTGGGTGTCTTTGGGGTGTTTGGGCTTGAAGTTAAACAGCTGTTTATCATGACACAGTTTCCTTTGAGCTGGGTGGTGCAGGGAGAGCTATACATCCCATGCAGTGAGCATTTAGGTTAAAGACACACCAAAGAGACGCCAAAGAACTAGCACTGAGGAAAGCTGACTGTGGCGTCACCTCACATCACCTGCATCAGGCAAGAAAAAGTTGCACTTAAACACACTGGAAATCAACAAACAACAAAAAACATGTTCACAATTAACCTCTTAAGAAAAATATAAATATATATTTTGCATAAGGAAAATGAAGCCAATTTTGTTAAAGGTTCCTTTGCATTGTAACAACTTTTGCTGGTGCTTTCTGTATAACCAGGCATTGTGAATATAACCAAAGGGGCCAATCAGATTTAGCTGGGACCTGTGACTCCAATACTAGCTCCATTTATTCTGTAATGCATCTGAACATTTACTATTGAGTTTGTGATTCTCAATAGATTTGCGTTACAGTAATTCAATATGTTTTAACTGTATTACAGTGTATTTTTTTCCCTAAAATAATGAGATTTTGAGGGTATAATATGAATTGGCTTCATACAAGGTAGGTCATTTGTTTCCAGATACATTTTTTGTTATGCTGGTTCAAAGTCTCTTCACATCCTAATAGCAATCACTAAGTAAAGTAGTCTAAATATGTTTATAATATTATATATCTTCTGTGGATAGCTCGGGACTATAAAATGTTTGTCCAATCATTGCATTCGGACTAAAAGGATATCCTACTTGCTTCTCAAACAATGTATGCATTCATTTGTTGGAGGAGGTGTAACTCCGGAGAGCGCTCTGAAGTGAGTGTGGGATCTTATTATTTTAAAGCTTGCTTGCTTTTGCTAGCCTCACTGAAACCGCCTACCTTACCTTTAAGCTAAAAGTAATTTCTTATATGTTCATCCTTGTGCCACTTCATGATTGGTTCTCTAATCTCTAGAGTTTGTTTCTATGAAGTGTGGAAATAGTTAGGTGTCTTGCGTAACTTCTCTGTCCAACATGACCAATTGCTCTTTCAGCGGGGAGACAGGCAGTGTGATGACATAATTTTCTGTGTGCCTGTGATCTTTAATGATGACCAGCCTTCCTCAGTCAGTTGTTTAGATAGTAAAGGGCAGGTTTAAAAGGGCGAAACTGTTTCTAGACCAGCGCCCTCACTCAAATAGCCGTACACACAGAGGACGCAGCAGGAAGAGTGGGGGCCATCTGGACCTGTAGCTTTTCTCTCTATCAGTGTAAACACTCACTGTGGGCGTTTCTAATAGTGGTGCATGTACAAGCTGTATACGGAAGCAACTCGACCACATCTCAGCTGAGAAGCTGTTAACACAAATAAAATAAATAGCATCTTAATTATGTTCTACCGCAATTTCTGTATTGCCCAATTTGACATAAGATCTTGAGCTGGCCATTACATATACAACATACATTTTACAGTACCGTAAGTGCCATCCCTTTGAGGCACTGTACAAAAATAAACTGAACCATAGATTAAAACCTATCCCACCAATTTGCATTCTATCTGTCACTGTACTAAATTGTCACTGTACTAAATTGCGAATCATATTGTGAGAAATTTGGTAAAAGTACCTTAAAAAAGTCATGTCACTCGGTGGCCATATTTGCAACACCTCCAGACAGCTATTTCAGGCATACAAGATCTATGTACTTGAATGTGGGAAAACCAATATTACTAAGCTTGCTAAGGTCACAATAAAAAAATATTTCTGATTAACAATTAAACTTGATATTAGCTGTACCATAAATTATGTTTCTTATTTTCTTTAAAGTTTAAATTGTTTAAACTTTTTCCAGCTTACTCTAGTTACTGTGCATGCACAAATGTCGACAAGTCCTTCACAACACTGTACAGAGCCTCTTGCACGAAGAATCACTGGTCTTTAACAACTGACGATTGGATGTTTTACTGCAAGGTGGGACTTCAAATCTAGAGTATTGAGGCTGCATTGGACGTTACACTTTTCCCATTTCAAACACTCTCTCTTAGAACAAAACAGTTCTATCTGTGGTCTAATTGCATGGTTATTTTAATGTGTTTTCTGTTGAAAAACACAGGGCTATACATGGGTTTTTTATGAGCTCTCGACCTTTTAAAAATCTCAAAAACAAGGCTAAAAACCCTCATTGTGGTCTTAGCGTTTTATCTGCATCTCAATGGTGCTCTGTTTAAAAAGCTGTGTAGGGAATGGGGGTTATGTTCAATTGTTCATGTGTTTTGGTAATCATCATTGGTTTAAGATAAGATTTTCCACAGTCTGCTGCATCTCTGTTGCCTACATGAAGAAGAACAGTGCACAGGGGTTGGCAGTAAACCTATTAAAGCTTACTGTTAGAGAAAGTCTGAGGTTATCTTTAACACATCTTGAAGTTCTGTAGATATCTAAGACAAGCCACTTTGCCTCAAATTACCAACCAATTTCCATCCTCTAATAATCTATACTGCAAAAAATGTATAAGCAAATTTGCTTGACTGTGTTTGCAGTCACAATGTTTACATTTCCTCTGTTGCTATTGACAACAGGGATCAGTTGCACTGGTGTCCTGGTTTGTCTGTATCTCAAATACTCGGTAACACACTCTAAACAGCTGATCATGTGCTGTGGAAAATGCACGCGCACACACACCTATGTGAGAGTGGGCCACTTTAAGCACGCCAAGGCTTGATAGGACATTTCGACAGAGCAGAAATTAGGATGTTTCTTAGTCAGATTATTTAATTATTGTTAGTTTTGGCACATGCAATCTTGCTGTCTGTGGCTTTAACCTTATATTAATTAATTAATTATTATTTATTTAATTTAATTATTAATTATTTATTTATTAAGTTATTTATTTGATGTTCTGTGCTACAGTTTACATGTAAGTTATTCTCTACTCACCTTCCTTAAAAGAATAGTTCACCCAAAAATGAAAATTTCTCCATAATGTTTTACCCTCAAGTCATTCTAAACCTATATGCCTTTTTTCTGTGGAACACAGAAGGAAATATTTTAAGAAATGTTTTAGTAGTTTTGTTTCCATATAATGGAAGTCATTTGGTGCCTCTGTTGTTTGGTTACCAACTTCAAAATATCTTCTTTAAGTAAATGATAACCTGATAATGATCATTTCATTTTTGGGTGAGTTATCCCTTTAAAGTCAAATGAGGACAACCTCTCATTTGACTTTAAAGGGTTTTGTCCAAGGCCTGGACAAAACCTTGTTCACAGGTGGGTTCAAGCAGTGTTTCAGGAGCAACTGCAATCAATTTTGGTTTTGATCTGATATGGAATACTCAACTTTTCATGATCCAATTGATTTGTGATTAATAAGTCCTGTTGTATATAGTTTCTTTTCATTTAATATCACTTGGTAATACGTCACATTAGTAAATAAAATGTGTTGTAAATGCCTTGTCATGTTGACCTGTTGTGGTGGTCTTTACCACTGTTTAGAACCAGGGGCAGATTTACAGAGGTGAAGTTAAGTTCTCACATTGTCACATTTTGTGTCTGTGAGTAAGACTTCTATTGCTCACTTTGATTGCTTAACCTGGCTTATGTGTCAGGTGAGTGTGTTTGCGTGATCTGCTGCAGATCCAGACAGGTGACTGATTTCTCAAGGCTAACTTCAGACTGATTTTGGGCATGTTTGCTCCATAAGACTTGATTTACCCCCAGATTTCCATCTATGCTAGGGCGTTTCTGTCCCTCATGAGTGCAATCCAGATTGCTTCTCTAGTTCGAGTGGAGCTGTTTGAAGAACATTATTTGGAGTCTTGTGTATTTTTCTGGGCAGCTGTTGTCAGAGCTTAGATCACAAAGAATAATGCTGCTGTGTAATATCAGGGGAGACAGTCATTATGAAATTACATTATGAAATCAATGAATCAATCAATAAATCCTGTTTCATTAATACACATTTCTGATGTTATTCTGTATGTTATTCAATTACTTTTCACCTGTAATGATGTCACCAAGGACATATGGGCAGTGTATGTGTGTAAGTGTGTGTGTGTTGACTGATCCTGTTACATACCCAACACCATGTAACACACGATTAATTGTGACATCTCCCACACTGCATTGCTCATCTGCAGATGTCTTTCTCACTCCATCACTCGTTATCTTTCACACAACAGGGTCACGCATGCTCTCAGATTTGGAATAAATAAACGGGTTACTTTCTGACCTTAAATCAGTACGGTCAGGGTCAAAGGTTTTTCCAAATCAGCAATGAGGTTTTTGGGCTTTGTGGGAATACTACAGCCCTGGCAGGAGGCCATGTATGTGCTTTCATTATTGTATCATTTTCTCACTCTTTATGTTGTTGCTGACTCGAGTGACATTCTTTTTTCTAAACACAAACAGAGGTTTTAACATTCTGACTTGTGTTTAAAGTCCAAGTAAAATTAAAATTAATTACTTTGCTAGTGCACATTACTGATTATGTGGTGAACAATTAATTAATTAAGTCAAACCATCAAAAATGGTATTCGTAATCTTTAATCAAAATCTGAAAATGTACTTCCCCTATGAATTCCTTTTTCTAATGATGTCAGAGTAACTGATTGGGCAAAATGTTTTTTAACCATTGCCCTCCAGTTTTCAGTCTGCTGCCTGCCCTATTCCTGAATGAAACGCCCACACTTCAAAATCCAATCAATTCCCTTTGGAACAAACAAGCCATATCTCCTATTTTTCTCATTTCGTATTCTGTTTCAGACAGAAATGTCACATTACTGAAATCAATCGCAATTTCTGGTTTACACAGACTTTATTTTGTTTAAAAGTCATAACAGAATGGTAACAGAATAGAGATTATTCTGTGAACTATGATATTTAATAGTTTATCTGTACCACCTCCCACATTGAAGTTTCTGGTTTCTCTCTTTTGTGCAATAATGTTCCATGATACACAAAATTGTTATGTAAATAGATTTGTGTGGCCCTCCGACATCTTTGCATTCTGTCCCCTAACATCTGTGGTTAAAAAGCTATGCTAGGGAACAAATAGGTTTTGCTTTAAGTAGTCAATAAATCTCTGTATTTGTTGTCAAGTGTTTTAATGTGTCATTGTATTAGTTAATTTATCTTTTTCATGGTTTTCTTGAGCCCACACCCAAATGTTAATGTGTATGTTGAAAGACCTTCTACACACAACCTGAGCAGCTACCCAAAACATACAGAGTGTTTGGTCACTCACACAGAGACTCTCTCTCTCTCTGGCTCACAGACAGGAAACTGTTTTCATGGCTTGGCAGAAAGCCACTAACCAATCACAGCGCATAGCTTGTTGCTATGTGAGTTTGAGGTCTGCCCCACTGAACTGAGAGGAAAGTTTGATGAGGTAAATCTAAAGGCTAAAGGTTTTTCATGCACGCGTTTGAGGTGATTTTTAGTGTTTGCTAGACTAACAAGACTCTGACTGCAGTTTTTCTCACTGGCAAATTGGAACGGGACACGAACTTTGCAGCAGACTACAACCGCTCTGCAAACAAAAACAAATCAAAGTCAACATGTAATCTCTCAGAAGACATAAAGCAAAGTAAATAGTTGCCAATCTTTTAAGATTTATGTAAAATTTTACGTAGAGGGTGAAAGTGTGGAAAAGGCAGGCGAAACCCTGAATGGATAAAGTCTCTTTGTGTTTACAACAGAGAACAAAGACTTCATGGCAGGCCATGGAAAAACTGCTCTGACAATTACAACATGCTGACACCCACAACACACACAAACTATCTTCTGCATTCTATGATATCTCATTTTAGCCAAATTCTAAGACAGCATTGAAAACATCCTTCACAGAGAATGAGAATAAAGAATATGACCAATATTTGTGAGCTGTATTTCGTTGTTTTAGAGATCGATTGAGTCGATTGTCAATTTGTGTGGCATGCAGAAGTTGCAATTCATTTTGGGTGTTGTCTTAGAAAGGCTGCTTATGTTAACGGTAGACAGTAAGACAACTTAGTAGGCAGAGAACAGAGCGGCTCTGTCGACAGACTGCTGTGATATATGTCATGGTGTGGTTGGCTTCTATGCACAGCCTGTTTTAGGAGGTAATTATAGTGGTGCATTTAGATCAGCCAGTAAGGTTAATCTCTCTGTCTCTCTCTCTCTCTCTCTATTTCTGTCTTGTACCCAGAATTCACGCACTGGGTCAGCTGGGTCAGACTGAAGGTTATAGCAGTGGTTGTATTTTTTTGGCTGACAAAGTGGCCAATTAAAAGCACATGTTGCACATGTATTGCACCTCATGTTGCACATGTATTGCACCGCATGAGCTTGGTAGAAGCATTATGTTATTATCTGTTGGGGTTGATGTATATATAATTGTTTTGTACTTATCTTTATCATTATCATTTGTGGAGGGAACAGGCCTTTAGTTTATGTGGTTATGTCTATTTGACTGTTTAAGTTAGTTTTTGTATCTGATTTTGAACGGCAGCTATTACATATTTTTAATCTTACTTTTAGTGTATAATATAGCTGTTTATGTATTTAAATGATTCACACCAGAGGGAGTTATTAGGAGTTATTTGGTTATTTTATCCAACAGAAAACACTTTTTGAGTTTTAACCACTGCCTGAAATGCTGTTTGTCGTTTGTAGACCTGACATTGCTTCCTTGACTGTTTCAGGCAGAGGCTGCATTTTAGCAGACTCCAAAAATAAAATGTTTAAAAAAAAAAGTTATTTTAAAAATTAAAAGTTATTTTCCAGAACACCCACATCTTTTGTTTCATAAATGATTTATTAAAAGCTGACATTCCTAAAAATAGTTCTGTTTCTCATGAGTATGTCACATTCTATCTGACCCACACTAGAGACACTTTACTGTTGGTATTTGTCAACCAAAGTAACTGTTGAAACTACACTGCAATAGAATTATAGATTTCGTGTGTAGGTGTCACAGCAGACACATCTCACACCTCCAGTTACATTTTCTCTTACTTTCACTCACACATATCCTGCATGCTGCCTTATCTCTACATTAGCATCTCAGAAGTAGCTCAAGACTTTGATGGGCACATTACCAAAGTAATGTGGGATATTACCAAAGTAATATCACTAAGATTATTTGTTTCTTTATGTTTCATTTTGAAGATTTTTCTAACCCTCCATTAAACCTAATTGACCTTTTGTTCCTGCCATCCAAACTGTTTAGGTCCACTGCAGTTTTATCTAGATTACTTTTTATTAGTGATGGACTTGAGCATCAGACATAAAACCTTATTTTAAAGAGTTCTGTAATGTAAAGGTCAGTAGAGTCCAAAGTAATGCCACTCTGTGCCAATCAGATCAGTGCCAGCATCCCTTATTGGGTGACACACACACACTGGAGTTGATATACTCTCCACGTAATACACTGACATCATCCTCTGTCTCCCTACTTCTTTCTCACCACATGATGGATTCCTCTCTGTTCTGTGTGTTCTGCCCAGCAGATTCAGTAATGACTGAAGTAACTTTCATTGCTGAGAGAAAGATAAATCTCTGTAATGGTTCTGTTCTGCTTGTCTCTTAAACAGTCTCTCAGAAAATGAAGATGCCATTTGCTACAAATACCAAAGGCCTGTATCTCTGTTTTCTTGAACATGAAATCAGAATTTACCCAAATTTAATTTCTTACTGTATGTTTCCCATCAACTTTTTTCACATTTTTCTAAAAAAAAAATGCTTTGACATCATAGACTGTGCAGGCTATTGCACTACTGTTAACCTGCACTACTGTTAACCAGTAACTAAACTGGCATTTACGTCTGGCTGCACTGAATTTAATTTTTCACTCTGAAATATGGAACATTTTGACGGTCAATGAAGTATACTGAGAAAGCTTTGAATACCTGACTGAGACGTAATAGCAAAGAAAACCAATATTTTAGAATTGTCAAATAGCTATTTAAAACCCTGCTGTACCAGCCAACACCAGATTTCTCTCTGGTGTTGTGGTAATGTGGCAATGTTTGGGTTTTGGAAATGTTTTGTATTTATTGTGTATTTACTGTGTATTTGTGTGCCTGGTGTGTTTATGTGTTGTTTTTATACCCCACAGGATCACTGTTGAGGAAAATTGTGTTTCAACTTTTCATAATAATAATAATAATAAATACAATAATAAAAAATAAAAATACACAGTTTACCTGAACACCTTGAAGTGGTTTATTTATTTGTTTGGGAAAATGGTTGTTTATTGTACTTACTTTTCATACAAAATCTGCATGTGTTCTTTTCTAAATGAACGAAAAGCACATTTTAAATAACCAGCATTATGGTGTAAAAGTCTTAATCTACTTAATACTTCAGAAAAGTAACCTGATTACATAACGCATGTCACTTGCAACGTGTCATGTCACCCGTGCATGTCACCCCAACACTTGACTGGGCTAAAGCAAAGGTCATGACCCCAATGTTCCAGGTCGGACAGCCTTGTGATGGGTGGCCCTCATTTTAGAATGCCCTATTAACGTTGCCAGGGGTCTCAAATGTGGATGTCACTGAGACGGTTACTGCAGTAGTGCTAAACCACTCAAAGCTGGGATGGATTTTGACTTCAGCATTAGATAAAAGCAGTCATTAGTGTCAATTATGAGTTTTTAGGTCACTGGAACATGTGCGTAGACTGTGCGTGTAGATCTTAGTTCTAGTCGCGTTTTTTTTTTAAATTATTATTTTTTATATCTGTCTCTCTAGAACAGTGGTTCCCAACCTAAGGTTCTGCGCTTATATGCTTTGAGGTCAACTATAGATGCAAAACCAAAATATTTGGAATGCTCCAAATGATCAGGTCACTGATCTGAACCAGCTGATACTTTCTTTGTTTTGAAAACATGGTTTCTTAGCTTACCAATTACATTTTATGATACAAAAGAATGTGTGCACACTGACTGAGAGAGGTATGATGAATATGAAAAGCTCAGCAGCGGTGGCGTCTCTGTCTCCAATGGGTTAGAGTATGATATACATTATATGTGTACAAAATTTTGTGTACATTATTAATAATGATCTATTCCTGGTGTAGTTGTAAGAAGCTGGTCTTGTATTTTAGATGCAGTTGTAGGTCTTTTTTTTCTGTTAATATCAAAGTTAATATCAACCTTTGGCCTCCAGGCCTTATCACAGCACACAGCCTCATGCAAAGAAACCTACTGGGCCATAACTGTGTTAGTGTTTAAACTGATCTGGCTGATGCAGGCAGTAAGAAGATTTTGTGTGCTAGAGTAATCTGTAATCTGCTATTGCAGAAAGAGTCCATGAGGCCTGATAAAGCCTCGTTTGCATACACAGTCATGCAAGTACAGGATGTCGCAATCAGACATTTGCGCAGCAGTGCAAAACGGTGACTATTAAAATCGATATGATTGGAAAGTCTATGTGCATTAGCTTTAAATGAACATTTCCCTTTATACTACAGTGTTCAGTTTGTAGTCTGCATAAATCTTGTAAATTATGACATTGCAGCAAAGTGCAAGTCAATGCATAATCTTACACATCAGCACCTATTCAGTAGTCTTGTTCTTTCTTAATAAACAGTGCAGCGATAGAGATTAACAAATCATAACAAGTAATTTAAATCTAAAATTCTTTAAGGTACAGTAGCAAAAATAGCTGATTTAATTCAAAGGTTAAGAGGGAGGATAAAAATGGCCATAAGAAGCTAAATAACAACAACTTTATAGCAGGAAATTTTTATTTAAGGCCAAATAATACTTTGCATGTCCCTGTGACATAACTTTCATCTAAGGCAGAGTTCAGCAACTGCTAAGATTCGCATATACTGTTTTCAGTCAGATTTTCATCATGGACAAAACCAGCAGATTTACTTAGAAGTAGAGACCTGAGCAATATCTAGAGACCAGAATATGGTTTAGACCTGGGAGTGGGCTTTTTTACTTTAGCCAATAAGAACTTACCCAGAACAATCCAGTAGCTATGTATCACCATGCTGAAAAAACACATTGGCATCCACATAGAAATACTCTGCAACTACCCACAACAACCCAGAACCGTGCATTCCATATTTGAAAAAGTCTTTTGCTGTTTCTTATCTTTTCAAACTGCAAATACAATTAGAAATGTGTCTTTGTGACAGAAGACCTTTATCAATGTCATTACAGTCTCTGTTTCTCTCCTTCACCGTCAGTCATCAAGATTGCATGAACACCCGTCTCTGATCCCAGCTGCTGTTGAGAGAAATTTCAGTACAGCAGAAAATTCCCAGAGATATTTCTCTCCTTTGCAGTTATTGGTTACATAAACCTACAGCTTAACGCTCTTCTGCAGGGCTAGGTTAATCTACAGGAGGAGAAACCAGGAAATCCCCCGCTATGGCATGTGATTACAGGGACATCAGTGTTAGCATAGAAATGGAACACTTACGGGTTATAAATATGGATAAATAAATTTTGTCTTGCTTCAGAAATAAAAGACTGATGTTCTGTAACATTCACATAACGTTCCTGATTATGACATCCAAACCACAAATAAGGGGTCATATAATGCGTTTTCCTTTAGTGTGTTATACATGCACAAACAGCTGCGTAAGATCTGCATAGTTACAAAGCTCCCACGAAATGATTTATTTTAACTAAAAGAAAAGATGGATCCAGACCTGCCAAAAACCCCTCGGTTGACTCCCTTCCCCACATTCTTATGTAACAGTGTAGGAATATACACTAGCTATTGAGTTTTCCACTGATAAGCCAATGCTGCCTACTGAGAAAAAACAAAAAGTATTTTGTATACAAATGACTAAAGATAAAGTTGAAAACAATGTTTATGTTTAAAATGGTAAATTGTAGGGGAAGAATTAATAGTAAGGAAATTGCCCAAAAAACTGATTTTCAAATCCCAAACCTAAACCAATGACAATTAGACTTAAGCTGAAAAATTAAGTGTAAATTACAAAAGTGTAGTTAGTACATGACCTTTTGAACCTGACAACATTACTCTGTTTGCTGATGTCAAGCAAAAAACAAGACTGCTGTGTGTCTGTGCTTGGGTTGAATATAGAGTAGGAACATGTTGTCTTGTGCTTATCTGGGGTATGAATGTTAGTGTCCAGTTGTATATTTACACATGCACACAGACACCCTAATAATACCAGCACACAAGTTCCTAAAATAGGCCTGTCTTATATAAGACTGGTGTGTCCTGTCCTAACAATCCCACTCGCACACAGCCACACTGCTGCTCACAAGCTCTGTGTCGTGAGGGCAAAAATATGCAAATATTTGCATGCAACGTGTGTACATGTTCTGAAACAGGCTGGCTCACTGAGAGAGAGAGACCTTTACATGAACTAAAAACTGTGTGAATAAGTCCTGAAACCTCTATGCAAGTACATGAACACAAATGCCTTGCATGTTGATTTATGGTGATGTTGCATTCAGGAATGTGTAGGGCTAGAATGTGGTTCTTTTGTTTTACGTTAGTCTTTATTAAATAGGAGACAGAGAACCAACTGTTTATAACAAAGAAAAGCAAGATGTACTGTGGTTCCTTTGTGTAATTTTTCTTCCTCTTGTTTGCTCCTCCTCCTTTTAACTCAATGTTCTTTTCCTCCTCCCCTGCTGAAATTTTACCTTTAACCTACATGACGAAAACTCTGTGTCTGTCTTTCTCTCCCCATTTACCTCCTCCCTCTCAGCTGGCAGTGTCAACACCCCCCTTGTTCTGCAGTTTCTTCATGTGCAGTAAACACGTGGGAGGAGTTCCCTGTCTGTGAAAATTTGCACACAAAAATGCACCTAAAAATGCAGCCAGTGCAGTAAAACACAGGCTTGACTTTCCCCTCTGAACCACCCAAGAAGCCCTGAAACAGTGTGTTCTTTTATAAGATTGTGTTTATGAAAAACTGATGATGATAAATGTAAACACGCCTGGGATGAACAGGAACAAACATCATTATCAGCTGACGGGGTATTGCCATATCTGGCTCTTTGTTTCAGGAAAGCACGCGAGATTACACATCAGCTGTTAGCTACGGGTGACGCTTCCCCTGCACGTGGCTTTCCCCCGCCCTCTGTGTTGCCTCATGTTATTGGTAGAAGCTTTGGGATGTGCTGATTGGGCAAAAACAGTCTGGCCCCTCCCACTGGCTGAAAGAGCTGTGTTTGTGCTGGAACTTTAGAACTGTAGAGGAGGGTGATGTCATAATGGAACTGAACAACGGCAAACAGAATGTTCCGTTGAAAGTGTTTCAGAAATTAGAACCTTGTTTTTATTTGATGCACAATTTAAGATGTTTATATAATTGTTTTACAGGTGCACAAATATTTTTTATCTACTGCTTTTTAACATTTAAAAAAATGACTAAAATAATGTATACTCGCGTGAGTCTCTGTGAGCCTGTTTTGTTCTAGATAAGTGTGCCCCTCCCCTGTACACCCTATTATCAGACGTCAAGACTGGGTGTCATAACATAATACATTGATAATGCACACAAACAGGAACATAGTATATAGTGCTGTCCAGTTTGCGAATAAATTGCTTGATTGCTTTTTTTGAGTCAGTCGAACAGATTTTGTGAATCAGTCTGAATCAAACACAGAAGAGTTAGCAGTCTGAATACTGAACAACTATTTTCCTCACTAAATTGACTTTCACTTACTGAACTGCAGGTTGTTGTACAGAGAAACTGTTGCATGTACATTTTGAAATTAAAAATGCAAATTTGTATGAAACTTGTACTTGTAGATACATCAATGCTGCAAACACTTCATTTGCAATGTATTAGTCATTTACTTAATGTAATGCACAGTTAAGCCTAGTTACAATTGGCCTCCACTCACCAATGGCCATAAATAAAGCATGAAATAAAATGATGTGTTTATTAAGGAATGAGGCTACAGGACCTGTGTACATCAGATAAATATATTCAGCTGTGATGGGTTTCTAAAGCTAAAATCATTTGCTGCCAGCAAATGGTTTTCCTTGCTTTTAATGTTTGTGCCACAGAGCTCTGATCGCGTCTCCAGGACAACATGACTGCAGTCAGTTACCATCCATGACTGTTCCCACACAACAAGGGCACAGACCAGGGCAGAGCTGTTGTCTGATGATGCCATCTGTCCCTGAAAGCTGTTAGTGTAGTTGATTATAACATTTCAACTGTTCTGTCCTTTCACAATGATTTTCTGCAAACAGCTGTTAAATATTTAAAGGAGTAGTTCATTTAAAAATAACACATTCTGTCATTGTTTACTTGCCAGTGTGTTTTTAAAAACGTATGACTTTCTTGTGCCATGAAACCCCTCGTTTCAGTAATGTTGAAGCGAAAATGGGTGTGGTTGAAGAAATAGTGCAGAATTTTTATAATGGGGACTGAGCTTATTAATCTTCAGAAGTTGACAGTTTTTTAAATTTTGGGTGGACTAGTTTTTTAAACTAAGAAGTTTTTTTAACTAACAATAATTTTTTTTTTTTTTTTTTTTATGTATTCACTAGTAAACACCCATATGGTGTCCAACATGCCCAGATGTGTTTTTGTTATAGGTTGTGTTTATGTTATAGGTTTTGTAAACCTATAAGGCCAGTAACTTGTTCAAACAGGTCAGAAAGTTGGTCTGCAATGTAACCTCTTATATATTTGGACTATACCGGCCCAGTCCTCCAGCAGTTCTGCTGTCTCTCCACCCGTTTGGTTTTAGAATCATGTTTAAGGCTATGCAGAGTGTTATTTTAGCCACAGGGTGAGGGTAGTGTGTATACTCATCTCGTGAAAACCAGCTGACATGCTCTGGTTAAAATGACCACCAGTATGGAACTGGAAAATAGACTTGATTCATGCATGCACCCAGTCACTGCTGAATGTGGTTTCCAAACGGTTTGACACAACCCTAGCAGAAACTAAGGGTGTCAATACACTCTTTTAAATTGCTGGGATTTATTGCTTGTCCTCCACCCTGTGGGCCAGTCTTTGTGTGCAGTGTATTTTTGACCTTGTGACATGCTGAAAATAGGGTGTTAAAATAGCATGATGAGGAACAGGTTGACATTTATAAAAAGAGAAGGATTTTCTGAGGCACAAAAAAGTACAACATGCAGTAAACAACACTTAGGAGAGATGCAAGAACTTTAAGAATTTCTTTGGAATAATCCTTTGAAACACCAACTTAATTTGAAGTTATGTTTAATTAGATACTCTACAATCACACACCCTTAGATCCCAGTGATAATGGTGCCAGAAGAATAAGGGTGTGCAGTCAGGGATAACACACTCTCTGGAACTGTGACGCTTTCAGTACAATAGGCCCATTGGCTGGCTGTGACAGACCTCAACGGCCATGTAGACTCCTTTGTTTTTTTTGACTCAAAGCTGTGGGTAAACCCACACTGCTATAGTGACTCTCAGTTCTGTCTGCTTCTTAGCAGATGAGGAATAATTACAGCAGAACCAGCCTGCTGTGGTTGTGCTCTGGTTGCCATCACAGACTCGTTCTATAATATAAAATAATGTGGATCCACCTGCAATTCAGGTTTTCCTGCCATGGTTATGACATAGAAAAATGTTTCGGATGTTACGGTCACTAGGTTTTTTGTTATAATTGTTTATTTTTACATGCATGCACAATACTGTTGATATTTAAACAGGTTGCGGGTGTTATTCCAGCTCTGTTGAGGTATTTCTTCAGAAATGACTCACAGTGTGTCAGTGTTTTATTTGACGTGTTTTTGCATTCCATGTAATTATAACCAGCTGGTTTCTTAAGTTGTTGATCAGGTATGTTTTGCTGGTCAAATAATGTGGCATGTCTATTGTTTAACCCAGTTTTTGCAGCTGGTAAAAAACGCAAAGATTGTTTGCTATAGATAAACAGTATTGTCTTTCTGTAGTGATGAAACCAGCTGTGTTTTATGAACGCAGAAGTTAAAGGTACTCCTAATATTTTAACAGATTTTAAAGCTTGGTTAATTGTGTCATCTAAGAAGTAAACCTTTAATTGAGTCTAAAAACCAAAGTTCTCTTTGAATTTGCTTAAATAAGAATTTGTTTTGCAAACTTGCAAACGGAATGTAAAAGTCGGGTTCTGTGAGTAAAAAAAACATTAATTTCCTCCACACAGAAATGGATTTAGCAATAATGTATAAATCGTTTAAGGCAGGCCTTCCATAAGCTTGTGGTTGTTAAACTTTAGGTTACCCACTCCCGTAAGCATTTGATAAAATATTTAGTTTTTTAGTCCTAGCATTGTATATGTAATTAAGCAGATTAAATCTAAACTGATGAAAATGCTGATAATTTTGATACAATTGTTACTCCAAGTGAAAAAACGAATTAATCAGCCTCAAGATTTCTTCTTTTTTTTAATCGGTACAATATGTCTGGTCCTGGCCGTTAACTTGATCCATGCTTCGGTTATGTCTTTCTAGAAACAGCTGAGGAGTTCTTTGAGTATGATGCTGAAGAATTCCTGGTGTTCTTGACACTCCTGATCACAGAGGGAAGGACTCCAGAATGTTCGGTAAAGGGGAGGACCGAGGGGCTCCATTGCCCACCCACCCAGTCGACTATGCCTGTCCTCAACAAACATGAATGCAGTGACAAAATACCACAGGTATTACACCATTTCTGCCAAATCTTTAGTATCCACCTGAGGTGGAGTATGCAGTTATATATTTCTAACTAGGTATTTATTGATTTATAAGATGCTATGACATAAGACACTCATTAACTGTTAGCTCTTAGAAAGCCAACTTCTAACTGCATGGTCATTTAATTAAGTTAGGCCCCATTCACATTGACAGTGATTCACTCGCTAGTGGTCCCCAAGTCTCTGTTTTGTTGTTTGCTACCCAGTCGACTATGCCTGTCCTCAACAAACATGAATGCGGGAGGTCTTTCTGCTTCAGGATGCTTTGTCACTACAAATTACTGCTGGTGTGTGAACATTTGTTGTAATTGATTGATGTTAAAATAAGTTGTCCCTAAAACAGTGTCGTCAGGCAAGGAGAACAAGGTCAGAGGTCATGTTACTGTGGCGCAATCACATCCCCATCATGATTGAAGTGATGCTGCTTCCTGACTGTTGCTATAGTGATGAAGGCCCGACCACAGACGGCATAGACCTTAATGATCCAGCAATAAAGCAAGATGCTCTCTTACTTGAGAGATGGACTTTACAGCCAGTACCCAGACAGTAAGACACCACTCATAATACATGTTTACATTTTACATTGCAAACACATTTTTTCACACAGGTCTGGGGTATATGGCAACATGAAGTATTTTGGTGGATTTTTCAGGAGTGGAGATCGATTCATTGAGGAGAAAACCCTGCTTTTGGCCGTGCGTTCCTATGTGTTTTTCTCACAGCTCAGCGCCTGGCTGAGTGCTTCTCATGGACTCGTACCTAGAAACATTCTTTACAGGTAACACACATACACACACTTTGACTGATTTGGAAAACTGCACATACTGTAGGTTACAACTCTGCGCACCCTAGAAATGATGCATCTTGATTCCAACAGTAATGATAGACATATTACTACGGACTAGCTTTTGTTAGCATTTTTTTAAGCTAATACTCTATTAAATGTGATGCTAGGTGAGATTTACTGTAGAACAAATCTTACAAATATTGCTACCCTTGGTACCTTTTATACCTGTGGCATATTGCCTTGAAATGTGGTATATGTAGACAGCTCAGTATATTTTAGAACAGGGCTTATTTTTATATTTGTGTTTCCATTAGTCGCACATAGTGTTTGCTAATCCCTTTGGTGGTGGTGGTTCTTGGCTGTATATTTCAGAATAAGTGCAGCTGACGAGGAACTGATATGGAACTTCTCCCAGACACCCTCTGAACATGCGTTCCCTGTTCCAAATGTGTCTCACAGTGTTGCTCTGAAAGTGCGGGTTCAGTCTTTGCCCCGTCAGCCCAAATATCCTGTACTTAAGTGTAGCATCCACTCAGGTCTAGCTTTCCTGGGCAAGAAAGGCCTGCAGCATGACGAGGGGTGCACCCATGCTGGAGAGTCTCACAATTCTCTCCGTCTGCCAAGGTCTGCACTCTTTTCTAGGCCTCTACGCCCTTCTTCACCTCCCCACAGCCCTCTTAACTCCCATAAATTCCCTCCTCGCCCAGAGTCCCCACTCCCACCAGGCAAAGCCATCAAGTGGTTGTACTCTCGGCTGAATGGCAGTGTGGACATCCCACCTTCAGATATATACAGCTCATGTGCCAATGGGGCAGAAAGTCCAAAGACGTCAAGCATGGAATCACCAGTTCGAGCTTTGAAAGCACTCTCTCTCACTGACCCTTTAGTGACCCCTAGCCCAAGTCCCAACTCCATCTCAGGTGAAACCAACCCCCTCATTGGCTCCCTGCTTCAGGAGAGACAGGAAGTCATTGCTCGCATAGCTCAGCGGTTAAATTTCTGTGACCCTACAGCTCCCCACCTTCCTGATGCTCTTTTCACATCTCATGAACCACCGGGATACAAAACATTCTGGAGGTCATCACAAGACAAGGAACGTTTGAAGAAATCCAAAGAGTCCTTCATCCCTGTCACCCAGCCTCCATCTTACAATGGAATCAGCCCAGAAAACCCAGAGAGAAGCCGGTCTTCTCTCTTTGACACCCCCTTAAGCCCTAGAAGCAGAACGCGGCTAGACCGAGTGGAATCAAAAACTTCCCCAAAACTGTCGACCTGTAGGCATCTGGTACTTAGTGACCAGTCTGCTGAAGGTTCTCTTATCTCAGATGCAGTTCAGGACATCTCAAGGTTGATTCAGGAGCGACTGCAACATTCCTACAGTCTCCTAAACACCACCTACAAATTTAAGACCTCTCAAACCGAGCAGGTAGGTGCAGACCATGGTGCCAAGACGAATGGCTTTGTGTCACCTCCAACCTGTAAGAAGTCCTCTACCACATCCAATGGTGCAGAAAGCACGGAGCCTCATATTTCTCCAGCAACAAAATGTTGCAGATCATCTGACTCTAGTCACAGCCATCAAGACTGTTTCACCAGGCCTCTAAATGTGGCTAACCTAAAACTTGAAGACCACAACGTCAAAAAATCACATCTGTTAACGACAAGTAATTACCAACAGCATGCCAAAAGAGAGTCCTATACCACTTTGAAAAACAACTTTAGCTATGAGAGCTCTCCTCAGGAGAATAGGGTGACCCTGACTGGATACCTTAAGCCCTCAAAACAGGCAATCTATGAGAAAGAACCAGAGAGGCATGTCCAGGATGGGTCCACTAGTCCTGAGAAGGATGAGAACCAAGAGCCCTGGGCATCCTCCTCTAGCACACCAGTTAGCCTTTCCCACAACTCCCCTAGACCTGCGCAGAGCAGTCATACGGTGAGTTTATCTTACACCTCACGAATTTCATAAATTTTTAAGCCCTGTGTTTCTAAATGTTGTGATTTCAGTAAACATGTCTGAATGAGATTACAATGCGACCTTTTGCACTCTGTAGGTGTTTTGTGTGTACAACAAAATAATCGTAATCAAAACACTGGAGATTTCAAATTAATTTTGTCTTGACGTCCAAACGTAAATACACATTGCATGCCAAACCCACAGAATGGGCATAGATGATTTTTGCACATTGGTTCATAAAGTTGCATTGTTTCATTTAACAATCTTTTTGCCCCAAATATATTTGTACTTGCTACCAGTTAATTTGGCCAGTTTAAAACCATGGTAGTTTTTGTTTGGCAATACCCATCATTAAAAACTCTTTGAAAACAATAACAGTCTCATCATACTCTGATCTAGTTATAAAGTTCTTTCTGCTAAATGTCTCCATCTCTTTTACTAACAGAGGTATCCCCCCTCCCCTCTAAAGCCATGCAGTAACTGGAAGAAACAGAATCGCCACTCCATAGACGGAACCGCAACAAAAGCCTTCCATCCCTGCACAGGTCTACCTCTCCTCTCCAGCCCTGTAAGAGCACAGATCCCTCTGTAGTCACCAACACAGAGATTTTAGCACATCATTTACTACAAAGGGTGTGTGTGTGTGTGCCTGTGACTCACTTACCCTCAACTCTGAATCACTTCATGTTTATGTTAAATACACTGTGTACATTCTAGTAGCTGTAGGCTGTCCAGTATCAATATCCTTTCTTTAATAGTTTGTGTGTTTCGGGGTTCTGTGATGATTCACTAATGAAGGGTCACTGCCAGAGTAGAGGCACTTCCTCCCCAGTGGTTTCTATTAATACTCTCCATGATTGGACCATGAGTGTTTTGAAATAATACCAGTGGCAGCTTTACTATGTGGATTCAGGAGATCTGTGCTGTGTGACTCAGGCACTTTTCTATGTGTGAGTGTCCGGTTTTGTTACTTTACAAGAATAGCAGTGCTCACGTTCTCTAGAGACATACTCAGATATAATTTTTGCTCTGTTTAAAACGTTTTTTGTTAGATGTTACAAACAACTGAACTGCTCAGACCAGCATTTTTTGAGAGGGATGACCAGACTAACAAAGATCAAAACTTACACTAACCACAAGTTAACATAGTATTACAATTACATTTTATGTTTATACTTTTATTTTAAGATGGATAGTATTCTAAAAAGTTCATTTTAAACACTAAAGTGCCATGTAAATACCATAGTTAATGAATATGGCTGTATCTAGTTTATAGTTAGAAAGAAAATAGTTCATGAAAGTTTAGTGTCACAGTACTCAGTTCCATAGCATTCCTATCTTAAACATGCTTATATTGGAAAACATTTATAATATAATAGAATTTAATAAAAACACAGCTGATGGTGACATGTAAGTTTATACACAAAGATAAAACCCACTTCCTCCTTTTCTCCTTCAGGTTCCTCAAAGAAAAAGCCAGACAGGATATTTTGATTTAGACACGTCTCTGATTCATTGCAAAGGTGTGCCATGGGCTGCCAATAAGAGGTATGACCTTCTTTTTCACTTTTTTTCACTTTTTTTCCCACAGTAACACCATTGTTCCATATTTCTTAGTGCCATTTCCTTCACAGGGCCTTTCATTCATACATTCCATCTGCTGTGTGCACATGTATACCAGAGTCATCTGTAAAGCTACAGAGAACCCAAAATGGCTGACAGAAGTGTGTGTGTGTTTGCAGGTTTTTGAAAAGATCACAAGACTGTGATGAATCGCAGCAGCAGATCCTCAGTGCCAGCGCTCCACCCACCAGCCTCAGCCTTTTAGGAAACTTTGAGGTAGATTAACAATCACACGTAATCACACACACAATGGGCCCTCATTGTCAACATTCTTTGCGTTAATTCTGCTTCATCCTTGTTTTGAGGTTGTTTTAATCTTGATGCCTCAAAGATTCCCTATCAGATTCCTTATGAGAAATGAATATTAGAATATTACAGAGAAGCTCACAGTTCATAATTTATGTTTAGTGACAGACAGAACCACCTACCAAAATTGAAATAAGAAAATAATAAACCAGTCAGGCATCTTTTCATAACCATAATCATTAATGTTTGTAAATATTTTGTATATACAGGTGTGTAAGAGGCATTTGTTATTATTCAGTTTTATTAGATTTCTTTCTGTGTTCTCTCTGTGTGTGTGTGTGTGTAGGAGTGTGTTCTTAACTATCGTTTGGAGCCATTGGGTACCATTGAGGGTTTCACAGCTGAGGTGGGGGCCAGTGGAACGTTTTGCCCCAGTCACATGACCCTACCTGTGGATGTGTCATTTTACAGTGTTTCTGACGATAATGCACCTTCCCCCTACATGGTAATTCTATCATGTTCTTATACTCATGATGAACAATTCTGAATTTTTGAAGGCGTCAGTAATGTGTTAATGATTCATTAATGATAACCACCAGGTTTCTATGTATTTTAAAATATTTTATACTTATACAAAAGGCTTATACAATAATTTGTTTTGTGTTTTTACTCAGGGTGTGATAAACCTGGAGTCTCTGGGTAAGAGGGGATATCGAGTACCTCCCTCAGGAACTATTCAAGTGGTGAGAATTATGAATCATTGTAGACACATCTGCAATTGTCTTCTTACACAGTATGCGTAATGGGCATGACACACAAATGAGTATTTATTATATACACACATCAACATGTTTCAAAATCATGAAGCACAGCAGTGTGAGACTAAAGCAGAATGGAAAAGTCCAGTGTTTGTACATCTGCCCTCTACTGGTGAAACTGGAAAAGCCATTAACATTTATTTAAAGGAATTTTCTGTTGTTTGGCCTTTGTGGCATAATATTAATTTCCACAGAAATAATTGTGGTGCTAACAGTGAGAAACTTACACTGAATGTTTAAGTACAAACCGTTTCACAGAAGACTTAGGACCTAACATAAGACTTAAATCAGCCTTACAAGACTTACTGACCTTACTGTCAATATAAAGATACATTTCATTTCAGCTCCTGTCATGACTTTGTAGAGCTGGTAACTTTGATAACAAGGAAGGGATTTTTTACACAAAAGTTTTTACAAGAAAAATCCAAACAAAGCAGTTACGTTTGTAAGTTTATCCATCTAGAATGATAGTCCCACTTCTAAAAGGATGGTTTCAGTAACATAACCTTAAGACTTATTTTAAAAGTATATATTTAAGAAAAAAAAAATGAAAAAGTGCTTTAAATTTCTGTTTTTAAATCTTTCAGAAAGCAGGCCAAACTGTAAATGCCTTACTGTACATGTCATTTATTTTAAAAATAAACAGTTTTTAAGGCACAAGTCAGGGTTTTTTTGCATTAGTCATGAGCAAATTACTCTGATTCACTGTTATAATGAATGCTTAGTGTACGGTGAATTAAAATAGCTATTTAATGACCACACATCCTCAGTTTCTGTTTTGAGTGACATGGTTATTAGCTGTAACCATAAACGTGTCTGCGTTGTATGTTTTTATTTAAGATTGTGTAGCTTTAAAGCTCAGCAGATGTTTTGTGTTTTGTCTCTGTTTGTCAGACCTTATTTAATCCCAATAAAACAGTGGTAAAGATGTTTGTGGTGATGTACGATTTGAGGGAAATGCCTGCGGGCCATCAGACATTCCTGCGGCAGAGAACCTTCTCAGTCCCAGTCAAACGCGAGTTCAATGGACAGAACAACAGAAAACTGTCCGCGCTGGGGCAAGGACGAACCTTACGCTACCTCGTCCACTTGAGGTCAGTACTGCCACATGCCATTTGTAACCTTGAGTACTGGTTGGTATATTTATTAACTGACACTGTTAGTTATGTTATGTTATGTTGCTGTGTCAACTTGAAACCCATTTGGCTTTTTGCCATGTTGCACTGTCTAGCTTTCTTGTATTCAACATTTTGTATAACATTTTAATACAAAAAAGCCATAGCTAAACACCAGATAAAATGCAGTTTTTCTTTCAAATAAGGCTTGTAGACAGGGGGACCTCTGGGAGAAGCACTGGTTAACTTTAGGCCACACCTAGGCTGTGTCCGAAATAGCCCACTATACCCTTAAATAGTATACAGCCATTTTATAGTGGTGTTGAAAATTATTCTGGACGTTATCTCACTGAATACATTTAATCCTATAATGCACTGCAATATCGAGTGCACAACTGTACTGGCAGCCCTTTTGGCGCACTTAAGTGTTTGAATTTGCTCACTCCTTTTCATTCACTTCTTCAGGTGGACTATATTAGTGATTTAGGGAATAGGGAGTGAGGGTATAAGGGGGCTGTTTTGGACACAGCCTTACTTAACAGATATTCTGTGAGCTGCATCCATTCTGTTTTTTTATTTATTTTTATGTTTTCATAAATTTTTTTTGCCCTTACATGCCTGTTTATGAATGAGTAAATAAATTAGTATTTAAAGGGGTCATGACATTTTTTTTTATTTTGTAACTATAGAGTTGTAACAATAATATTACTGTTTTTGGCCCAAAAATATTCAAAATTAAGAAAATTATGCCTTTTCCCACCCTGTTCTTAGTCCTGTGATTAATAAAATCAATTTGATCCACACGCTCCTCCAAAGTGTTTTCTTCAGCCTGTTGTGCGATGTCATAATGGATTAATTAACTGAACAACCATGGGCAGAGCCCTTGTCACAGAGAGATGATGTAAAAGCTCTGTGACATTTTCAGACAACCCACACTAGGGCCAACATAACACACTGGGACAGCTAATTCTGAAGGAGGGGCTTTGCAAAAACTCAACAGTTTTTAAGACAATAAAACCGGCAATGTAGAATATGTAAAAAATAGTGTGCTTTTGGAAAAACAAACATGAATATTTATTGTAGTGCACCCCAATCAGGACAGTTTCTTGTTCTTGTCTCTTTTTCATTTCACTCTCTGTCTTTAGGTTCCAGAGCTCCAAATCTGGAAAGATCTACCTCCATAGCGACATCCGGCTCCTTTTTTCCCGTAAATCAATGGAAGTGGACAGTGGTGCTGCCTACGAGCTCAAGTCTTTCACAGAATCACCTGCCGACCCCCCTTTCTCTCCCAGATGCTAACTAATCTAGTCTACTCTGTTCTGATTTTAATCCAGCATAGGGGCCTTAATGAATCAAAATCTTTCATCTGCTTGTACTGGAATTAAAATAGAAATGCCCACTAATGCACAGATGGACTATAAATATCAATGCTAAAATAAACACCATAAAATCATAATGTTAATAGATTTAAAGAGATGAATGGTAATTTTGATTTAGTTTCAGGTTAAAGCTTATTTCTAGACCTTCAGCATGGTTTGAGAAAACAAGATACAAAACAAGAACTAAATCCATGGACCATTTTTAAACAAAAGACAAGTGAGTAGCTGCAAAGGATGTTTGAAAAGCACTGTGTTTTTTCACCACAACTGGAATAAACTGAGTTTTGTTCATTGATTTCTTTCTATGTACTGTTACCAAACCACTTTAATCAAAAGTGTTGCAATAGAAAAACAAATATCTTACTAGTTTAGTGTTTACATATTTTTTTTGTCATCAGTTATTTAATATTTAAACTGAACTTTCATTTACTCCACATGTGATGCCTGTTGTGCAAAACATTAAGATATAGTGCAAAATAATTTTAATCATACCATGTATTTTTGTCTTTCAAATTCAGATCTCAAATAAAAGAAGTATATATTATATCTATAAAACTATGTTTAAATGTGAATGTCTTTGTTTTCTTTTTTCCTACAGAGGGTTCCTACAATCATGGTCAAATAGTGGGAGAATGCTGCTTAAAGTTATAAGCACAAGAACTAGAAGTAGAATATGACAAACAATATGCTGATCGATTACAGAATGTTTCCTGGAAATGTAGCCATTGTTTATTTTCTCTATGCTAAAGAAAAATGTGATATATAATAAACAGAGCAATATACAGGTAAAGCAAAAATATAAAGCATAAACACTGTTACTCTTGATATATGAATGACTAGACAATTACATTTTACTGGTTGATTTATTGTGTGCAAGGAGTCCCACAGTACAATAAAAGTAATCTGTTGAATAAATGATTCAAAGATTTACAAGCCTGGACAAATGCGGAATTTTTTTAAACAGTCTTTTGCTGAAAAGATTAAAGAATCATTGAGTCATTGGGATATATTTAATTACTATTGCTTGTTGTTATTGGTGTTCTGGTATTGGTGGTTTTGGTGTTTTGGTAATCAAACAATACACTATCCTGGTAATGTCACACCAGGCAGCCTATGTTTTTTGGAGTCGACTCTCATTTCCTGAAGAAGCGAAGCGGAATAGAGTACCATGCAGCCATACCAAAATGAATTGTATTCTTCATACAGTATGTCATCCTCTGGTGATCAAGACCAATGCAAACATATATTTAGACTATACAATGGAAGGGTGTATGCAAATCTCTCTGTAGAGGTCTCTGCCTATGCAGCATGTAACCAGTTTGCTGTGGTAAATCCATTACATTACAAATATTAAGAATATGGTCATTTGGGCTTGTACAAAGACGCTGCTTGTGCTGTTTGACTGTTGACGTGTTGAATTTTGGGTAAATATTTTTTCAACACTGTAATGGGTGTATTCCTTTAAGAAAACATGATTACGGAGTGATTGCAGATGTGGCTCCACATGGTTATGCGAGTGTGTTCACCGCTTAAAGACGAGAATAAATGGACTCTGTTGCTCTGTTAAGACAAGTGTGTTCATTAAGATCATTACATGGTGTCGGAGGTGCCTGACGAGCACACAACCTCGGAAGGATGGCAAAATTCAACCCCCCAGAGTGTTTTCCATTTGATCGTCCAAATCAATGGGCTGACTGGAAACAACGTTTTCAGCCCAGGTTAGTTCATTAATTTATGCCATGGGAAATGAAGCCGAACACATATTTAAATCATTCACCTTTAATGAGGAGGATGACAAGAAGAGATCTGACGTTGTGTTAAGAAAATATGACGAGTATTTCTTCCCTAAACGAAATGTGATTCACGAGCGAGCCTGCTTTATCAAAGAGTACTCTCTATGATTTATCGGAACACTGTGACTTTGGTGAACATAAAGATGAACACATCCGGGATCGGATAGTCGTGGGCATACTTGATAAAGAACTGTCACACAGACTACAGTTAATGTCAGATCTCACGTTAGCTCAAACTATTCAAAGTGTGCGCCAGAGTGAAGAGGTAGCGCTTCAAGTTCACCAGCAGGGGGAGGCGTGCGCTGCAGTACAAGAGATAGCTTAAGAAAAAGCAGCAGCAGACAGAGGAAAAGAAAAAACGACAAAGACAACACAGACAGCAAGAAAGGTGCCCAGCAATAAAATAAACATGCAATAAATGTAAAAAAGTGGGTCACTGGGAAAGAATGTGTCACAGCAAATCAGTCAGAGAAGTGACAGAGACTGTTGCACAAACGCAGTATGTGAAATGATGAACAGTGGTCTGAATTTCCGAATTTCCATTGGAAAGACACCAGTTAAATTTAAAATTGACACTGGTGCAGATGCAAACGTCATGTGTGAAGAAACGTTTAACACGCTTGATCCCAGAAGAATGCTGGAGCAGTCAAATGTTACACTGTGCAGTCCTGGAGGTCAACTAGAGTGTGTGGAGAAATTTCAAGTCAGTACCACATATAAAGGAAGTGTGTATACATTCCCTGTGTATGTCATCCATGGACAAAGTGTGAGCAATTTGCTAAGCTGATCCACTGCATCCTCAATGGGACTGGTAAAACGCATTAAGGAATTTCACAATGCATTCGGTGAGCATGGAACCCTTAAAATAGAACCCGTTAAAATCCAGCTTAAGGAAAATGCTCAGCCATATGCAGTACACACAGCACGCAGAGTTCCATTGCCTCTCATACAAAAAGTAAAAGAGGAGTTGCAGCGCATGGAACGAAACAGGGTCATAGAGCCAGTGACAGACCCTACAGACTGGTGCGCACCCATGGTGCCAGTACCAAAACCGAACGGAAAAGTAAGAATCTGTGTTGATCTTAAAAAATTGAATGAGGCCGTAAAAAGGGAAAGATATGTTCTTCCAACCGCAGAGGAGCTAATTGCAAAACTAAGTGGTGCTACAGTCTTCTCGTCTTTAGATGCTGCCTCTGTTTTTTGGCAGATATCATTACACCCAGAAAGCAGCAGATTGACCACATTCATAACACCGGTCGTAAGGTACTCCTTTAAACGTCTTCCTTTTGGCATCTCAAGTGCCCCAGAAATATTTCAGAGAAAGATGGCAGAAACTCTCTTGGGGCTTGAAGGAGTATCTGTGTATATGGATGATATACTGGTGTGTGGAGACACCATGGAACAGCATGACCAACGGCTTACCAAGGTATTGGAGAAAATGGAGTCTGCTGGGTTAAAGTTAAACCGTGAAAAGTGTCTGCCGAGACAACAACAACTTCACTTCCTTGGTCATTTAATTGACAGATCAGGTGTGAGACCTGATCCTGAGAGGGTCAGAGCAGTCCGTGAGCTTTCACCCCCACTAAATGTTCAGGAGCTAAAAGGTGTACTTGGAATGTTTAATTACCTGGGCAAGTACATTCCAAATCTGTCGACTGAGGGTAAACCACTGTATGAATTTTGAGGTCAACAACGCTATGGACTTGGGCCTATCCTCAAAAAGCAGCATTTCAGTGCATAAAAGATATCCTTTCCACTTTTCCAGTTTTGACTTTCTACAATGTGTCTCTGCCTACCGCAGTTTCAGCTGACGCTAGCAGTTATGGCATAGGTGGTGTGTTACTGCAGCTGCATGGAGACTGGAAACCGATGGCGTATTGCTCACACAGTTTGTCTGAGGCTGAGACCAGATACGCCCAGATTGTGAAAAAATGTTTGGGAAGTGTCAGGGAAAACTTTGTTGGTGGCTGATATGCTATCACAGAGCCCGTTAGCATGCAAGGAAAATGACCTCATCACACACTCTGATGTAGAGTGTTACATTGCAGCTGTTGCTGAAGGCCTGCCTGCAAGCCCTCCAAAACTTGAAGCCATTAGGGTTTCTACAATGGCAGACAACAACTTGCAAATTGTACCGAAGTATATCCGGTTAGGATGGCCGAATTATGTAGACAACATTCCAGTTGGGGTTCGACAGTTTTTCCCTTTCAAGAATGAGCTGTCTGAGCACAATGGAATACTGACAAGAGGGAGCCGTATGTTGATTCCAGATGTCTTGAGAGCAGATATTCTTAACAGGATACATGATGAGCATAAAGGTCTGACAAAGTGTAGGGAGAGGGCCAGTGTGGTGGCTGGGCATTTTGTCTGAAATCAAACAAAAGATACAATCCTGTCGGATATGTCTAGGGATGAAACAGACACAGCAAAAAGAGCCTCTCATCACGACCCCCCTTCCAGATAGGCCTTGGAAAAGGCTAGCTATTGATCTGTGTGAGCATAAGCAAGCACACTTATCTTGTTGTGTCAGACTATTTCTCTCGATTTCTCGAAATTTTTCACATGCCAACAATCACCACCTCAGAAGTAGTGTTAAAACTGAAAGCACTATTTGCCAGGTTTGGCTGCCCTGACAAAGTAATTTCGGACAATGGTTAGCAATTTGTGAGTGCTAAGTTCCAAGAATTTGCAAAAGAATTTGACTTTCTGCACAAAACATCTAGTCCACACCATGCTCAAGGAAATGGAGAGAGAGAGGGTGAGAGAGGGGTGCAGATTGCAAAGAAAATTTTGCAACAGAAAGATCCTCTTTTGTCTCTGATTAGCTAAAGGGCAACACCTTGCATCTCTACAGGTGTAAGTCCAGCTGAACTACTTATGGGCAGAAAGATTAAAACAACACTTCCAATGCTTGAGACAAATCTTCAGCCTCAGTGGCCAAATCTGAAAGATGGATTCCATGGAAAAGCAAAAGCAAGCTTTCTACTTTAACCGTCACCATGGAGCTAGACCATTACCATTGCTAAGGTCTGGTGATGCCGTGCTCACTAAGCTAGACCATCAAAAGACCAGGGGAACAGCTGCTGTGGTCACAGGCGAGAGTACAACTTCTCAATCGTTTACTATTGAGACACATCAAGGGACAACTCTTGCAGCTCATCCCTGCCTCAGCTGGAGGAACTCAAACTATGGTCCAAAAGGAACAGCAGCCTGAGACTAAATTGAACACTGCAACAACTTTGCCTCCGCCCCCAAAGACACAAACAGGACTGTTGATGACTAGATCTGGCAGATTAAGCAAACGAGTGGACAGATTAGATTTGTGGAAAAAAAAGCAGTATGAAAATTAGGAAAAAGGTTGTTTTGTTTAATGATGTTGGAAAATGTCTTAATGCTTATGAGAAATGTTTAAGGAATATTCAATTCTGAAAAAAAAAAAAACTGAAAAGGGGAGATGTAATGGGTGTATTCCTTTAAGAAAACGTGATTACGGAGTGATTGTGGAGTTGGCTCCACATGTTAGGTTCTGTGAGTGTGTTCACCGCTTAAAGACGAGAATAAACGGACTCTGTTGCTCTGTTAAGACAAGTGTGTTCATTAAGATCATTACAGACACCATATTAGGAGGATTGTGCTACCAAGTATTCAGGCAAGTATTTAGATTTTCTGTCATGATTATGAAAAATGTCACAGGTGATTCCTGCTGCATCGAGCATAGTTGCAGTAACTCGCTTGTTCAAGGAGAAAACTCAACCATATAATACGTATTTTTTGCCTTTTCTGCACTTCCTTAACCTGCTTCTGTGGGTGTTTTAACGTGTAGAATAGGCGAAAAAGACGTATTATATTGTCCAGTTTTCTCCTTAAACACAGATGCGAGTTTTTGCGACTGTTTTTTGTTGCAGCAGTATTGACTTACAGTGGTGACATTTTTTTTAAATCATTACAGAAAAATAAATTACTGCAGCGCGAATTTGACATCGAAACAACACATTTACCCAGCATTCAACACAGCGTGACATCAGCTTCACATTCTCGTTAAACTAATATTATAAACTTACCGAAAGTGGGTAAGATTAGAAGACCGTTTTGAAGACTGATCTGTTATGTACTTGCCCAACTGATTTAATTTGATTTAAGCGTTAATACTCACGCCTTTATCTCAGTCAAGTTGGGCGAACGTCTCATTACGTAATTAATATTTATGTATCAATCCTTCGCCGTAGTAGGATCGGTCCATTCGTGAGCGGGAAGAACAGACAGCAGTTCAAGCCTCAGGCTTTGATTTATACACCAATTAATCAAAAGAAAGTGATTATATCAGGACACAAAAATGGAGGATACAAAATCTGAAGAGCCGAATGTGGAGGAGCAGAAAGTAAGTAGATGTAAAGATGATTAAAATCACACCTTCGCATTCAGTGGGACTGGAGTTTTTCCGCTACATAACTGTATATACAGATATCAGATAAAAAGAAGACAGATCGAGGATGTTTGTCGATGTAAATCTGCTGTAATATTACCGATAAATGTAATGATTGCGACCGTTTCCATCTGGTCTGTGTATTGTAAATGTATTTTAAATCTCTACTGTTGTGCGCTGATGTGCAAAGGCCTTATCCATTTTATTTTATGCATCATTTTATTAATTTTACGATTACATCTCAGTAATTATTAGCTTTATTAGATAACCTGTTAGATGTGGAGATATATACGTTGAAATATGACGGATAACGTCGATGATGTTGTTTTATTTTGTTATGTTTTGGTCTGTAATGTGGTAGCTAGCAGTTAGCATGTGAAGTTAGCTGTAGCTGATTTAGAATTCCAGTATTTATGATTCATTATTCATGATTATTATTATTATTACTATTTTAGGGAAATGCAAGCCATCCCCATATATTTAGTGTTTAAAACTCATTGTGTGTGTTTGTGTGTTTTGCAGGATGAGGAGAACAAGATCTGTCCAGAAAAGATGGAGGAAGCCAAACTAAAGGCCAAATACCCTCACCTGGGCAATAAACCTGGAGGATCAGATCTGCTCAGGAAAAGACTGCAGAAAGGGGTGAGTCTCTCTCCCTTTCTCTCATACACACTTATATTGTATATGTGGCTTAATCTTTGGGATTGGGCATAAAACCACTTATTTTGCTATAAGACCAGCTGGTTATAAGACAAAGGCTGTAACACTGACACTTGTGATTAAGTCATAAGCCACAGATGTAGTAAGTACTGAGAGATGTGACTGTAGGACACAAGCGCTCATGAATGTGACATTGTTAGACTCAGTTATGGTGAAATTGACTGTCACATTTAGCAGGCGTACTTTAAACTGTATATTCCATTCAGTTTCTCAGTGGAGATGATTAAGTATTTTTTTATTTCCTGTGTATGTGAAATGGCAGGATTGTGGGCATCTGTACATAAGCACAACTGCACAGACACTTAAAACTACAGGGTTTATACAACCATACAAATCCTGGAAATATAAAGGAATCTTAAAATTGCATGGACATTCATTTCTTCATTGCTTTCTTTCTCAGCCAAAGTACTTTGACTCGGGTGACTACAACATGGCAAAGGCAAAAATCAAAAACAAGCAGCTTCCAGCAGCTCAGACCGAGAAGGCGGAGATCACCGGAGACCACATCCCCACCCCTCAGGACCTGCCGCAGAGGAAACCTTCTCTGGTGGCCAGCAAACTGGCGGGCTGATGCCCTCTGCCTTTATTTACACTCCCACGTCCTGTTTCTTTACTTACATGTGTCTCTGATCCTGCATTCCCACCCTCGTCCTCTCTCCTGTCCTGTCCGCTGAACATACACTGAATATTCAAGGGTTGCAGTTAAAAGTTTCCAGAATTGTACTGAACTGCCACACTGTGAGATGGGTTGGGTCGTGGCTATGAAAGGGGTGAAGTTCTCAAAGGTCTTCTGATGTTTTTGATGTGTTGTAGTGTGTAGTTGAAAGTGTACATATTTGCTAGTGAGGACAAACAGTGTTTTAGAAGTTGTTTTACTTTATAATTATTACCATTCCTAAATTACCCACTGCTTGAAGGAATAGATCTGAAACTTGTCATTATTTCTCACTCTCGTGTTGTTTCAAACCTGTAAGATTTTTTTTTTGTGAAACACAAAAGGAAATGTTTACCAGAATGTCCTGGCTGCTCTTTCTTAAACAAACAATAATAATGAATAGGAACTGTGACTTTCAAAAGGACTAAAAAGCACCATAATAGTGAACTGTGTGATTTGCGTTATATTACAAGTTTTCTGAATCCATATGATATCTTGTCTAAGGAACAAACTGCAGATCTCATTTATGCTTGCATTGAATTCAGAACATTCAAATGTGCCTTGTTGTGATCATTCTAAAGACATGAGAACCAAGCCATGTTTGAAAATGCAATGTGTAATTGTGAATGGATATAGAAGACTTGGTATATAATGTACAAGTTAATTGTAACCTTTATATAGTATTTTGTGGTGCTTTTAAAATCTATTTTGAAGTTACTGAGATCCCAGGCACCTTTCACAGTCATTGTGTGGCAGTAAAAACCATACATTCCCCAAAACATCTTGATTTTTAATTCAATTCGGTTTTATTTATATAGCGCTTTTTACAATGTTACATTGCTTCAAAGCAACTTTACACAAAATACTAAGATAAATGTAGAAATCAGTAAATTGGAAAAAATCATTCCACATATATTCTTCCACATAGACATTCTACATATATGGTATTATTGCAAATATTTTGTGCAATTCTTATTGGACAAGAATATGAAGGATTTGCAATAACACCGTGAAATACACACAAAACAAAAGTTATTCCATTTCATGGAATAAGTTATAGTAGGTTGGAACTTCGTTAGGATGACGAAATGAGAATTTTGGGTTAACTATTCCTTTTAATTATAGAACTGGCTTTAATTGATAATTAGTTGAGTTGAATGTAATCCCTAATATTGCTGATCTGCACCCTGTTTCTTTCATAAAAATGCACATTTCTGTTTAAAATGTTTCATCTCTATATGGAGGACTTTCCTGTCATGTTTGATAGCATGTAATGCAGGTCTCTGAGGCTGCAGTCAGCTTGCCTTGTATCATAGCGCTTAAAGCCTTATAATGATGTAGTGCCAATGCATGGATTGGCAACCAGTTCAAGAAAACCGCATTTTATCTGTCACTGGTGTCTGTGGACATCAGGCACTGAGGATGCCACCCTCTGATGTGTCACACGCTTCATGAGATTTCTTGTATCTGGTCTTCTATGCAGAGGAGGAAAGTGGTTCTCTGTCAGCTTCTCACACCACATCAGCACACTACAGTAACTGTCCACGATCTGCATGAGTATAAAATGTGGTTGCTTTTGAGCCGTTTTGGCTTGTAAATAAAATAGTTTTGCAAACCTTCTGTGCTGTGAGTCTGTTTTTATCAGCTCAGTGTCTGTCAAAAAGTTAAACCAGTTTTTGTGATTTAGTTGAAGATCAAATCAAAGTTATCAAAGACCAGTTACGTGACCCATGTTACATATAAGAGTAAATTTAACATTCTCTAAAATGTGTCTGTCACCAATACCAAATTTTCTCTCAAGTCACCAAACCTGCTACAATTACTACTTCAATCACTTCTATACAAACACATGCCAGATAATGTATACATTTATAGTGCTTGTGATATGGTGTATTTATACAATTGTGTCATAAGGCTTAATTTTATTAGCGAAAAATAAATGGTACAATACAGTGGGTGGTGTAAAACAGATATTAGAGTGTAACGGGTAGATGTTTTGGATAAGAAAGTATCTGGCAAAACAAGAAAATAATGAATAGTGTAACATGCTTGTATATAATAGTGGATTAGACTAATCCAATAGTCTAGGTTAATGTTTAACACTATTCTAATTTTTAGATTTTTATATATAAGAATTATTTAAAAACACATTTGTAACATATTTTTGTATAAATATTACACAATACAATTATATATAATAAATTAGAATGATGTAGTGTTTATTATTATATTATTATTGTTGTTATTCTTGAATTTGTTATGTAAACGTGAAGAACAGGTAAATGCCAGTTTGTGATGGCCACTAGAGTGCGCTCTTGCGTCATTTATTTCTTTGATCATGGCAACAGCGTTTTCATTGACTCATTCTCTGCATCGATCGCACCAAGAGACACGCCAAAAACACGGGCAGATTCACGAGAAATGAGCCGAAGCCCAAGATCGTCAGCTTCTGCATTTATGACATCCTTTTAAACGGGCTTCACTAAGTGAGATTTGCAGGAGAAATTTAGATCAACACCGATCGGATGTTCAGCTGACTGTGATTGCGGGAAGATTGTGCAACCATTATCATGGCTGCGTCTGAATTATATACAAAGGTATAGTCACAAACTCCGCATTTAATCTGTCATGTCGACTGCAATGTAAATGCAATGCAATTAAAATGTGTTAATGTAATGCAGCTGATTGCCTCTGAAACTCACGTTGTTGTTTGTTGATCATGCGTGGTATTGGGCATATCTTGTCATTATTGCCCTCTGATTCTTTGAGTGAATCAATACATTAATCACACATGCTTTATTATGATGAACAATACATTGTAAGGTTTATTTAGCTATATATTATATTACACTCCAACCTTGTTTTCTTTAATTCTTTTGTTTACAAAGCAGTTTTCCCTTTAAATGCACAAGGTTATTAGGAAAGCCAAAATATTACACCAGAAGCACTGTATTTCTGTAAATATTTTGAAGGTGCATGAAAACTCATTGTCAGCCATTGTATTACAGCTTTAACAGAGAAACAACAGAGATTTAAAGTACTGGAGATCTTTTCAAAGGACTGTGATGCATGATACAGGTCACAGTGTGAGGTGATGGCTGACCACAGAGCCATGTCTGGTGCTGATGCAAGCGCTGTGTTAGATATGTTTGCATCATCTCATACAGACAGTGATGCTTGTTTTTTTGCACTTCTCTGCTGTGGCCTGTAGGCTGGCATAAACACAGGCGTGTCTCCTTGGGATGAAAAAAATCCACCAGTACATTGATGTGTAGCAGCCAAGGCATGACGTCATCATATATGTAGTCATAATGGTGTGTGAGGTGATGAATGGTTGGCCGATTTTACTGAAGGGAGAGGGGAGATGGAGAAAGGCCCACCCTTCCCCCACAGTACAGCTGTCCTATTGTAAATGCACTGACAGATCTCTTTGAAAGATGCTAGAGTGAAGCACAGTGATTCAGTTAGGGCCTTGTATGCATGCATGTATAGCATAACATGGGTGTGTAAAAGACTATATGAGTATCAAGATATTGTTAACAGCTGCATTGTAATGTTTGCGATTAGATCTCGAACCAATATACAGTGTTCTTATTTTGCAATATGTTTTTGAATGTATTGAATGTTTTATCATTCATGTTTTATCAGTGGGTTAATAGATGTCTTCTGAAGCAAAATGTAACTTTTGTGAAAGAAAATAATTACTGTTTTAAGCTTGTTAAGCCATCAAGGGATTACATGGGATCAATGTTATCAACATGCCTCCATATTTGATCTTGTGCTCTGATCTGCATGGATATGTGATATATTGATCACATTATAAGCTCAAAAAATTAATAGTTATCTTTCACAAACGTATTATCATATTAATTATATTAGTTATATTATTTAATATAACCCCAGTTGTGTTTGGCTGAAGAAAAGATCATATATACCAATATACCATATACCTATTCATTTTTAGGTGAACTGTTCCTTTAAAGACAGCATTCACCTGAATATGCATTTAGTATGGACTTCACAAGGCTGTTTTGGCTTAATTTAGTGCATATAAATGCAGTAGTGTAGTGTTGCAGTCTAGTGTCTCTCTGAGGTATTGGGATGCAGTAGACAAACAAAGAACTATTGAAATGATCCTGATTGCAGTGGTGACATGTCTAAAAGTTTTATTTTAGCATGAGATTTTGTATTTTCCCTTATCCGTCACAATTTCCTGATTTTTGTAGGAAACCGTAAGAATACGCTGGTCAATGTCCTCACCTGCATTAATGGAGATTTTCGCAAACAGATCCATTCAGCTTTCAGCAGGGTCACCAAGTTTTTATCATAGATGAGTCTGTATAATGATGATATATGTATGTGTTTGGAATGTCAACATTCTGGCCTATCTGACCATGTTAGAGCACCAAACAAACTGCTTCTGCTTTCATTAGAATGGAATGTTCTTAAATGTTTTTGCCCTTTAAGACATGTATGTATGACCTTGTTCTTTAGCCCACCACTGATTGCCAACATGTGCATTGCATTACAAAGGGGGTAAATAAAGTCTGTGTAATAAGCGTTAAACAGGGTGTTTGAACTTTAAAGGGATAGTTCAGCCGAAAATGAAAATTTTTCCATCATTTACTCAATCTCATGTCATTCCAAACCTATATGAGGTTTTCTTATTTGTAGAACACACAAGAAAATATCTTGTGAATTAATAGAATTTGGTTTGTTCACATGCAAGTTTTAATGTTCTCTCTCTCCAGCGGCTGTTCCTGAGAAATGCCGGTTGTTTTGCATGTTCTGCAGAATGATGTAATTTTAAAGAGCTCTTCTGTTGCCACTCATGTGACACAGAAAGGGTTTGGCTGTTCTGAGAACAGCTGATAGAACAAACAACAATGCACTCCGCTGACTAGAGCATTGGCCAGTCAGACAGCATCTATTATCATCGCTTTTATCAATATTTCTTGGATCAGGGATCCAATCAGATGCATGGAATAATCTCTTGTGTATTTTACCAGCTCTAGCAGAAGTGGGGCAGATGTCAGTTTTCTGCTCTTCAGTATGAAATAGAGCAGATTATGCTTTAAACATGAACCAGGACTTGGATTTTATGTTTGTTAAAGTAAGTACAGCAGTTAGTGTTCCTTTGCCTGTTTTGATTATCTGTAATTGTAGCTCCCCTCAATAAGAGTTTGTTCTTGGTCGACTTTCCTTTGTAAAGTCAGTGGTTTTTGCAGACTCTAAAAGTTGTTTTATAAAAACTGCTGGTTTAGTAACTTGATTATTTAAGGCAAATATAGGAATATAATTTTAAATGTTTAATCTTCTGATATTGCCTCGCAGAAGGAAGAATTGTTCTCATGCTTCTGTGTCGGACTTGCATTTGGTCTAAATGGTCATTAATGGTGTATTCATTTCATTTTGTCTTGGTTTGGTTTCTCTGTTCTCTGGCCATGTTGTAAAGGTAGTAAAGGTAAAAAGTTGGCATGGTCTAAAACACAGATTTGTTATTACGAATACATACTTTTTTAGCCTAAACTCTTGATTTAAAAATTCAAGTGTATGCTTCATGTTTATTGTCTGCTGTCCTCGTAAGCTTGAATCAGTGTTGTGATCACGGTTGAAATGTGAAATGATTATATGCTAATAAGATGCTCAGTGGCCTGTATGAAATGAGTCCTACGACGCTGATATCATAAGATGTTATGAGGCGTATGAGTATCATTTAATCTGACTGAGTTTATTCTTGTGTCATTTCGATCAGATGAGATCCACTCTTGGATGTGGTTATTGTCCAGGAGAATTTTTGTTATGATTTGTTATGCTTTTTTATAGTATGTACAAGCAGGTTTTTTGCCATAAACAGATTTTGTGGGATTTGAGAGGTTTTGGGCAAGCATATGAGAGCTGGTCTGTAGCTGCGTAAAGAGTTTGTTGATGAGACTCTGGAAACAGCAGGCAGCAGATTTTCACATGAGCGTCTGTCATGTGATGGTTTGTCTCCCCCCCGCCACCCCCCACCCCCCCTTCTCTCTTACTCGCTCCATCCCCTCTCATTTCCTTGTTTTCTTTCTGAGGTTAAAACACACAGCATCACGTAACATTTAATAGTTTGCAGAAAAGTACAATATTAACTATAATTAAGTACAAGTACAATATTTAATATTATACAATATCAATTTCTATATTAATATTATACAAATAAAAAATTATTTGTCGTTTTCCCAACAGACTTTCTGGTTTCAGACTGTTTGAAGGCCAACAAATTTAACAAATATAAATGCAGGAGAGATTTTAAGTGAATAACAAAGTCAATTCAGTCTGTTCCTCACACAAAGCTGCTGTATGGCCTCAGCTTAGAATATAGTGCTAAAGTCATATGGACTATTGTTGTGTTACTTCATAGTGCTTTTATTATTTTTGGAGCCTAGTTAAATGGACAAATGACGGGACATTCTGCCAAACATATCTTTTTGTTTGAAACAACATCAGAGCGAGTAAATAAGGACAGAATATTCATGAAATCAAACTCAGTGATCTGTCAGCTCATGTGTCCATGTGGGACTAAGGATTTTCCTAGTCGACTGGTAGTCATTAATTTAAGCCATTGGACTATCCAAGTTGAATAGTCACAAGTGTATGATATGAATTTAATTACATAAATATGTAAATATGCTATCCCCTTAGGAGGGGAATGGCAATGTTAGCAATGTTACATATAACATTACAGAGAAATACTAAGTCCATTCTTAGTTTTCTGATATAAGAAAGGAACAGCAGACATTCTGAAACGCTTAACATGCCATTTAGTGGTTTGCATTGGTATTCTGGACTCTTTTGCATCTCTGTACATAGTATGCTTTATTTATAAAATGTATCATGAATCTTGCAATTTGGTCTTAATGGATTTAGGACACTACAGAGATTCGTCTGTCGTGTCAAGGGGAAGTGAACTCTGTGTCCTGCTCACAATGAAGCCGGTTCACTGGCCTTTGAGAAGATGTGCGCTGATGTTGTGGATGTGGAAGGGAAGAAGTGCAGGTGCAGATCTGTTAGCATGGTGTCTTTTTTGGGCACTATGTCCACACTTCCACATTTTGACAAACTTTAATATGCTCCTAATAATAGCACACGTTTATCTAACGCAAGCAGCCATGTAAAGCAATTAACATTAAGGTACTCACATTTCAAATAAAAAGTGATGTTTGAGGTCAATGATTTTTAAATGAACATTTGCCTGCAGAATTAGTATGTCACGTTTTTGGATCATCATATTACCTCATATTACCTTTTTGAAAAAAACACGTTTCATGCCCTTTGATTTTATAACTACCACATATCTGTCCATTACCGATTGTAAGACTTTGCAGTCTTTCATTTTTTTTTCTGTGACTAATAGACTAATTAAAGTTTGTTTGACCAAGCCTTTTCTCTTTGACTAACGATTGTCGACTTGACTAACGATTTGTCGACTGTTTAAGGGATGGCCTATCTCTCTTACAAATAAACCTCCTCAAATGGCCCTTTTTCAGTGTTTATGTAATATCATGAAATCCTCCCATTGCACAAAAAGGTTCTTTGTAGTAAAAAAAGGTTCTTTAGACTAAGACTGCTGTAAAAACCTTTTTTATCGCCTTTAATTTTAAAAGTACATAATTATGCTGCATAATATAAATATGCTTTTATGGAAGGTTATGCTGGAGACCCTTTGGTTGGATCTGAATGAAAGTTGTCTTGATGAAAGTGTAGTTTTGGGGTTTTACTGGTACTGATCAATTAAATCAGCACAAATCAGTGTTCATCATCCAGAGGATGAATGGAGTGGAGGAACAACACAGCAGAGGAGAAAAAAAGGCTGTGTCTTCTGAGGGAAAGCTGAGATACTTAGAGGCTAAATACAATAATCTCTGTTTGGCCGTGAACCGACTTACAAACCTTATACACACTTCTTTAGTAGAACATCCTTGTGTGTCCAGACCTTGTAATCGCAAACACAGTATCAGAATTTACCATTAGAAATAAGTGAAAATTTGTCAACCAAAAAATGTTTAGTTTTATTATAAATAAACGCTTTGACAAAGAAAAGAGTTATCTCAGAGCTAAAAAAAAAATAATCATACCAATGTTAAAAACAATCAAGCAACACAAGAGGAACACTAACAGTGTCACAGTATTCATTTAAATATTATTTTAAATATTATTTTCAGTCTGCAAAAAAGTAGTGGCTTTTCAAGAAGCAGTTAAAGATTCTACAATATAATTTGTTAAAACATTTTAACACTTAAACAGAATTCAGAACTAATGTTAATTTTATCTGAAGTGATGTGGCTTTCACACATCACTGATGGGTTATGGTAAAAGAGATTTAGCTGGCTTCACCTGGTTAGGATTAGCCTCATCTAAACCCGGGTTAATTCCTTACAATGGGCTTCTGTCTGTGGATAACCCATTCACACTGTTTGACACAGCACACTGACTCATACTCGCACAAAGAAGACCTTGCATTTTTTTTATGTCATTCATTGAAGGTACTATGCATTGTTTATATAATAATGTACAGACACTGGATGTACTTTATATGGCAAAAAATGTAGATTCTCTGATCTTCAGTTTAATAAAACAATATTGATTGTGGAAAACCCCAAATCCATTCTTAATGTGTGTACTTTACTTAGGAGAATATGAATATTAACTGTACTTAATCTCTTGACCTGTGTTAATGTAAATGTTATTTCAGTAATATAGCTGAATATGAAGGTTGCAGTTACCAGCATTAATATTTTAATATGGATTCCATGTCTTCAAAAAAAACTTTTTTTAATGAAATACTGCTAACGAATTGATATAGAATCAAATTGAAATTAAATCAAATCAAAACCATAAAAACAAGTGTCGAAACAAATTACCAAATTGGTCGCAATACTCAGCTCTACTACTTTATCTTAAACACCCTTCAGCTCAGCATGTAATACAGCTGGTGGATGTCCTGTCAACAAAAGGAACTTTATACAGTGGATTTTTTTACGCAAATTTATATAAACTTATATAAACTTATATAATTGAATAATAATTCCTATGGCTACAGTTGATCAAAGTGCATCCATGTAATACAGCATTCAGCCAGTGCTCTGATTTGGCCATTCAGAACTGTGCTTTAATATGAATTACTTATTACATTTTAAGCCCCATTTAAATGTAGCCTCAATTAAATGTAGATTTGCACTTCTAGCTTTTTGAACTACATATTAATTCCAGAAAATATAAAAAGAAAGTTCATACTGACTCTTTAAATATACTTAAAATTAAATGGGTTAAACTGTTCACGTCCTACTTAAACATTGCTATAATCATCATCATGACAGTCATTTAAATTTCAGGAGTGATCATTTAGGGAACTTACTCCCACATTTAAATGTGATTGTGACTCCTGGTATGTTCTATTATAAATGTGTCCTATGAATGTTAAGTGTTGATGTCTACCTGATACATCAGTGCATGTGTACATATATGCTAAATATACCAAATGCTTGTGTTATGTCACATTACAGATGCATTTACATAGGTGTTAAGTGAGTGTGTGTGTCTGTCTGTATCTGCTGAATCATGTGCTTATGTCACATGAGGATTATCTCATGTTTTCTCTGCTGGGTTTTAGCCCAAACACAATCTCTCACTTTCCCAGATTTCAGCGCATTCTGTAATCCAATTTTCTGGCGTTATTGGTGATTGTCACAGAGTGCTATTGCAACCTAGTGAAAGAGAAGAGTGTGCTGGCAATAGTGACTGTATGTGTGACTTGAGGTTCTATTTTTACCCACTCTCTTCTTGTTTCTGTGTCTGTTGCTGGGCGCTCAGTTCTGGGACACTGTCCTCTAGAGACTCGGGTTAAACACATCACAGCTGCTGGGAAGAAACATGTCTTTGGGTTTATTTGGCTGTGTGTTTGTTTCATTGCCATGCTGCATGTTTACCTTGTGCCCACTTACTCAAACGCGATGTCACATTCAGCTGATGGTTTACTGACGTTGCCATGGGGACAATCTTTTGCATTTGGTTTCCATTTAATTGGGTTTTCTGATGCGTCAACATCACTGCTGCATGGTTACTCCAATAAATTAAATAAGCAAATGAAAGAATAACGAATAGATGTAGAGGGAGGAAAATGCAGGATGCTGTATGGATGAATTTTTTTTTTACTGCTTGACTGATGTTTGAGCTTGTCCCTCTGTATTGTGACGTCAATGTGACGTTATGACACCTTCACACCAGCCCTGAGTGCAACCAATCACTATGGTAACCCAGCACTGACTTTTGGGGCCTGAGCACTGGTGAAGTGAGGACCCTATTGGAATTACTCCATTTATTTAAAATTTTAGCTTAGGAAACTAAAACACTGTGTTACTGACTTACCAGAATGTTTAATTACAATATTTATAAAAAAAAAAGTTTTTAATGAATGTTATAAATGTGTTTACTAAAGAGATATACCTAATACGTAAACTCTACTTGTAATACATTAAAGAAACTTCCCTAATAAAACTGTATAATTATTGTGTTTTGCTGTTATTGCTAGTCACTGGCACTATATTGGGGGAGAGACGTTTCATGTCCGTTTTCCTGCAAGAGAACGACTATACATTTTAAAAATTTTTATTTTTTTAATGCTTATTTTTTTATTTGAAATACAACAGATAGATATGGTTTCTGGTATTTTGGTATTTTGTAGACACAGAGGTCTGTCTACATAACTGTGTGTCAGTGTGTCTCGGACATGAATGAGTTTTAATAATTTTGTTGGCAGCTGGACTGTATCCCATCTGCCGCGTGTGACTATGACATCATTACTTTTGACACACAAAGTCAGGTCACTCTGTATTGCTTGGAACCCACAGTAGAATTGCCAGCATGCCTGCTGAACTGACACATTTATTCTGTACTGTAGGGCTGGGTTAAAAATATAGATTCCTCGATTTTAATCAATTTTCTGAATGATATATATTCAGGAAATCCCTAAATCGATTCCTAATGTTCGTGCTTTAGTTAAAAGCAGTGTTTCTCATTCCCGTCGTAGTCTAATTTGTCGCGCCACAGTTCCAAATGAACCCGAAATATTTTTACAACTCTCATAATAACAAAGATCTCTAACAATGTGTTTTGCGTTGTTGTTTCGGCAAAGTAAAGTAAAGTGACATGTATTTGTCAGTTATGGTTACCCATAAACGAAATTTGACCTCTGCATTTAACCCATCCTTCGTGAGGAGTGAACACACACTGCAAGTCGTGAACACACACACCCGGAGCAGTGGGCAGCTATCCCTGCAGCACCCGGGGAGCAATCGGGGGTTAGGTGCCTTGCTCAGGGGGACTTCAGTTGCTACCTGCCGGCGCTGGAATCAAATCAGAAACCTACTAATTACAAGCTCGACTCCTTAACCAGTAGACCATAACTGCCACAACTGACCAAAGCTTCTGCCACTCACAGTCAGTCTGACAGCATTTTCAATTAAATATGGATTCCATGTTTACAAAACTTTAACTTTTATAAAGTTATAACTTTTTTAATGAAACATTGATAACTAATCAATATTGAATCAAACAAAAATCAATCAAATTGAAACCATATGAATAAGAATTGTATCAAATCACCAAATTGTTTGCAATACCCAGCCATACTGTACAGTCTGTATAGTAAATAATAAATGCATAGAAATATTACAAATAATAAATGTATGTTTTATGTACTGTTTAATCAGTATTATTAGCTTGATTTGTCAGCAGAATTGTGCTGTATGTCTCATGATGTGTCATGACTAAGCCATAATGTGTTTTTTAGTATGGTAGAGACTGTCCATCCTTAATAGTATGCAACATTAGAATTAGTATGTCCCAAATTGTAGCATGTTGAAATAAGCATCCTTACAGGTCTGCTGTTTCTGTAAAATGTTGAAGTGCCGATCAATGCACATTCTAATGGCTGATATTACCCACAACTTATTGTGAGGGTGACGCTACACTAATTTAATACACTAAATAAGTTAATTAATTGATATAATACATATAGGAAACACTATATAAGAAGTAATAAATGAAGAAATGCTTAAATGAAAGGCGTTTTGATGTGTGTCTAAGCAACAACGGTCACTTCCGTTATACATTAGTATGTCTCAGTGCTTGCATAGTTTTTTGCTACGCACTAAAATATTTTAACTTTTTCATAACAAAAACAGTACATACATTTATGGTATAGTATCAGCAGGTGATTATCGCTGGTTATGACTCCAAATCAGGCAGCGTGACTAAGAGAAATCTCTTTTTTACAGATTCTGCATCAGCTGATGTATTTAAAGTTTTTATTTTCATTTGACTGTCACTCTTTCATATTCTCTCAACCTTCTTTTAATTCTGTGTGTAAACTCTTGTCAGTCCCCATATCATATTTGTTGGTAATGTGTTAAGTTAAAGAGAATCATTGTTTGTGTCAGTAACAGTGATATTTCTGTCTGTGTACAGTATGCACGGGTTTGGATCCCAGATGCAGAGGAAGTTTGGAAATCGGCAGAACTCATCAAAGACTACAGGCAAGGAGACGGAGTCTTGCACCTCCAGCTAGAGGATGGAACAGTCAGTGTGAGTGTTTGACTTAGATTGTGCGAGCATGTGTCCTGGTATTCACTACATTATAGGGACAAAATGTCTCTTCAGGTGTAGTAAACCAGTGCATTTTTTCTTGTGGGGACATTTTAGGTTCTCATAAGGAAACAAGCTTATAAATCATACAGAATTATCTATACAGAAAATCTAAAATAGCAAAATGTTTTGTATGATGGGTAGGTTTAGGGGTGGTGTTAGTGTAGATAATATTCTATAAAACCTTTACGCCTAGGGAATATCCCCATAAAACATGAAAACCCAAAGTGTGTGTGTGTTTAAATATTGCATGTTTTGGTAAGCCTCACTAGACTATTCACTTACTGTACACTAAATTTCCACCATTTTTTTATTGGGCCACTTTGTTGAGGTTGACACTGAAATCTTTGTGTTAGCATCCCAGATAATTAACCATTAGACTTTTTCTTTTGCTTCTTATGCATCACATGCTTGACTGGTGTCTCACATTTCGGGCCCGTTTCAGAAAGGTGGTTAAGTGAAAACTCTGAGTATGTTAACCCTGAATTATGGAAAACTCTGAGTTTTCGGTTTCAGAAACGGAGATAACTCAAACCCGAGAACGCAGGGCAAGTCAAGCCAGTTTCTGAAAGAGAGTTAACCTATACTCCGAGTCAGTTACCGTGGTAACTTACTCTGTGAAGCTAACCTGGTCGGGAGCAGGTTTTCTTCATTAAACCCAAAGTTTCTTTCAGTCTCCTCCCCTTTTTTCCGCCAACCCTCCAATCACAGGTGGAGCCACGAGTATTTATGACATGTTTAATCTTCCGTTTAAATATTTCATTCATTCTTTTGGTACATTCATTCATTGCACATATTTCTGTCTTGCAGACTGTTTAAAAGTAAAAATGGAATGTCCTTTCGTAGAGAATCCTGTAGACGAGGAGGCTGCATTAATTCGCAGAGAGTTACATTTACACCGATAGAGGATTTTGCGTCCCCGAGTAGATTTTTTTGTCATATCCTGATGCATTTTTTTTATTTGAGCGATACAGTTTTTCTAGAGAGTAAATTAAATATACGATATATGGATTGTAATGCGCCTTGTTCGCAGAGACTCTAAGTCCAAGACAAAAGACAACTATTTAACAGTTACTCTAGTGGCGTAGATGGTAAGGCGTGTATTGCAGACATTCTTGACGCGGTTGATCCGAGTTTTTTTCCTCCCTTTTCAAATGTCATATATCGGAAAGGCATTTATTTTCAATAAAAATTAAGGTCATAATCGAAAGAAAGTATCGGGTGTGGTTAGGGTAGGTGTAAGGAAGGTTTATATTGTCCGGAAAAGGTGGCATCTATTTAATAATTAGAATTTAAATTATCATTTGCACGCAATATGTTATTATTGTACACTGTTTTATAATGTAGTACAATACTGAGGTGCAGACAATTGCCACTAATTGCAATAAGTAGTATAAATAGCAGAAAATCCTGCATCT
>JAZGTK010000494.1:0-67682 GCA_036877625.1 Ambastaia sidthimunki
TGCACACGCTCTCTTCCATCTAATTATTTTAGTTTTGCTTCATTTCTGTTTTTCTAAAGCGTTTGTCTTGCTCTCTCTGTCGCTCAAGCTGAGCTTCTCGTCACACTCATGGCAGTCCTTGGAGGCATATCATCACTGTCACTTCCCATGAGCTCATTGCTGCTCACTGTCTCTACAGTGTGTTATCCAGCTGAAACACTTTTCTGAGGCGTGCTGTCTTTAGTTTGATGGATGTACAGTATAGCTTGCTGTCCTAAAGGAAGTCCCTGTAGGCGGTTGCTGGTATCAACTTTTTTTGACCGCACTAACCGATTTCTATGCTTGTATTGAGGATACAGTTCATTTGTAGAAATACTGCTTTATTATAAAACAGGCAGACCCTGAGAATAGATATGATTGTTAGGAATAAGCAGCTCGGGTATTTGTTTGTAGACCTGTTAAGGGGTTGATGGACCAAAATGGGCCATTTTTAATAATTTTAGTATGTATACATAAGTCAGATTGGCCAAATTTCAGCCATTTTGGCCTACCTTAAATATTTTTCTTCACTATTTATTAAGTTACTACAATCCAGATTGCCACTCAAGATAGTCTCTTCATGCTAATGTCCTATTTTTTATATTTTATCTGTTTCTCCCAGGAAAGCACAAGAACAGAATAAGAAGGTGGTTGTAGCAGGATGTGTCCCACAAGCCCAGCCCAGGATGGACTACCTCAATGGCCTGAGCATCATTGGGGTAAGAAACAAATCTGTCAGCCATCAGTGTTCTTCTCATTTTACACCGCGGTGCTACATCTTACTGACACTGACGTGATTGTAGGCCCGTAAATAACACATTTCAGTCAATTTCTCAAACAACACTACCATAAGACCACGTATATAAACACACATGTATAGATCAGAGAGGTCATATAAACACCTCCATGGCAGCATCTTAATTTTTGAGTGTTTCCTTTAAATTGTTAAAAAAAAAAGAAGAAAAAAAACATGCTAAGGCTAAGCATTTAGGAATCTCATTTTTTGCTTGAATGATATATATATTTTTTTAGCCTCTGTTTGCCTTAGTAAACCAGCAGTGAGTCAAAGTTAGTAAATAAGCGAACGTGTGGGCGATGATTGTTTGGTCTTGGTTACACCCCTTTTACCGTTGGAAAATCACCTTATGCAAATTGACTAACAGTTTTGCATATTCTACCTAGGCCGTTGATTCTCAGATGATATATCCAGGATGTATGTGTGGAAAACTAATCAGTGCGTTATATAATCTAGAGAATAGAGTTCCTGAGCCTTTGGCCGTTAACTTGCCAGCTGTTAGTGCTAAGCCTCTGGCTTACACAAACAGGCGTGTTTATTGAATTTAATTACATTTTTTATGGTGTGGTGTTTAACTAGCGTGTGGGATTACTGTGAGATTCATGTTTATTAAGAAGACAAGTTCAATAATAAATGGGCTGAGCCAAACCGGTCATGTTTTAATAACTGCCAATTTTAATAAAAATGGATAAATAAACAAATATTCATTATTAATGATTTAAAGACAGAGGCGATTTAAATTCACCTTTCCCCAGAACGGGTTGAGTTCCATGGTGATATGATATTTATTGATTTATAATTAGTCAGCCACCTACCATGTGTAACTTTGGTAGTAAACCAGTCAGTGAAGAACAAGTCTGAGCTTTGTAGATGTGTCTATCTCTCTGCTGTTAGACGCAAGCGTGAGGTTTCAGTAAAGCACGTTCAGCTGCGTCGCTCTCACTGTTTACAAGCCTCAGCCGGAATGATGAGACTCAGATTGCTGTCCCACAGAGACTGTTCTCCAAACGCCATCGAACGCCTGATGCTTCTGCCGATCTGTTTATATACGCAAATATGCTAAAAGGAGCTTCAGTTAAACTTAAGATAAATGGAAAAATGAAGAAAGCAAACATCCGGCTAAAGTCTTCGAGAAATATTTTATTTTAGATCCTTGTCAAAATGTTCTTTTAGCCAGTCAGACCCATTCCAGCTGAGAGATGACCCTGTCAGGTTTCTGAATGTACCTACCAAATGAATTGTATGACTCCTTGGCAATGCAGTTACATGGCTGTTGTTAAAAAAAAATTCAGTGGTTCTAAAATTCAGTGGTAGAAATACCCCCCCAGAACACACACTTTTAAAAGTATTGCAGTGGAAAGTTAATGTGCCTTTGACCACGCTTATTAATTTGAGTTGAAATGTCAGGGGTTTGGTGGAGTGCTTTAGTCTGTGGCTTGTTGGAGCTCCATACAGAAGCTTCAGCCACAGCAGGCATCCCATGCCTGTATTTTCCACTGCAGTTAAAAAGGAGATCTACACAGGGGAAAGTAGACTCTTTCTGAAAGGCTGTATTGATCGGGATAGAGAAATGATAGAGACCACTCAGCCTGTTCATCTCCTGGCCCAGTGGGGTGGCCACAGGAGAACAGGAGGGTCCAAATGGCAAGGGACGCCATGCTGGCACCATCCCCGCTGACACAGGACCGGTCCTGGTAGCACTTCACTATCATGGGCAAAGACACATGGACCCCTGCTCTGCTTTTGTCAGGCAAAGTCCCACTGCATTCAAAAGCTATGAGAACCACAAACTTTACATTTAAAATTCACTGAGATCTTGTCTGCAAACCACAGCCACCAGTGACATTTGGAGGGTATATACAGATTGATGAAGCAGGCAGAATTTGTCTAGAGGTTTTGAAAGTGTTTGATAAAGTTGCTTTAGCACATCTTTGTTTGGTCTAGACAACAGACTTCCACATTAAAAGCAATATGTCCCTCGTTGCTTTCAAGTAGTTTGCTTTTAAAAACAATAGCTGTGGGGAAACACAAATAACATTTTTGAAGTACTTCTGACCAAAGCTGAGTTTAAAGCACGAGACTGCAGCTCAGGGGGCTGTTTGCCCGGGAACATGTCAGTAATGCTAAACAGCCTGACCTCCTGCTGTTCTGAAAACATCTCCCCCAGCACATGAAAGAATCCACTCAATAAAATTACCTTTTTTCTCTCTCTTTGACTTGGTCCTTGAGACCTTGCTTCTTTCAGAGCCAAACCTTCTCGCTGTTTCTCTGAGGCCTCACAGCGGTGCTCTGGGGTCTAAAGTGCGTTCGCCCAGCAGAACTCGGACAGACCGGCCCAGCAGCCTGCTACCCAGAGCGGGGCTGAGATTGTGCTCCCATTAGGGCAAAATTGATTTCTGTTTCTGTGTTTTTCATGCATGTAACTGCAGCCGGTGGAGGCCCAGGGTCTGCGGTCCGTCTTTTGGCCCACGGTACAAGTGAATTAATAGCCCCAGCGGCTGGAGAACGGAGCGTAGCGAGCCTCTGGCCAGCCATTTAACCGCAGGGTGCAGCACACAATGGATACAAATTCCCTTTAATAGATCAGCTTCTACAATCTTGTGGTCTCCATGCAGAAATGACCTAAGCAGAGGGAGGGTAGAGTAGAAAAGCAGTGAAAGATTACCCACCCCCAGCTGTCTTGCACTTTCTGCCCATACGTCCTCTTGTTTCCTCCCCCCATTTGCCATTTCCTTACTCTGTTCCTGAGATAGATTCGAATAAAAGGGTGGTAACAGTTTTTAGGTATGTTTTTATGATTTTTAATGTGTCTTCCTTCCCAGAGCATCACTGTAGATAAGACTTGGTTTTGTCATTCTATCTTTCATTAGAGTTGTGTATGATATTTATTCTTTATCTAGAAGCAATGGATTGTCTATTTTCCAAGACATTTAATATTTACCTTGGTTTGAATAATCATCTGATAGAACAACCTGCAGAATGGAGATATGCTATCTGATTTGTGGGTCCACATAGAATCTGTCACTTTCACATTTCTGCACTAATTCTGGGAAATAATCTGCAGAATTCTGTGGAAGAGATTTAGATATGGAAAAATGTATTAAACAGAGCTCAGCACTGCACTCTTGTAGGTAGCTAAGTGTTAATACAATCGTAGGTAACACTTTACCTAAATGTTTCATTTGTTAACATTGTTTAACTATATTAGTTAACATCAACTAAAGGATCGACACTACTGCAACATGTATTGATCTTAGTGTTCATTTCAGCATTTACCAATACATTTTTTAAACTCAAAAGATGTGGCTGTTAACATTAACATCTGATTCAATCATTACATTTTGGGGTAAAGGTTTGGGGTAATAATTTTGGGGGAAATATTTAGGGTTTTCCAGTATAGCATTGATAATGCCACATCTCGCATAATGCCACACAATTTTTCTTCTCATATAATCAAATTATTTCCCAAAAAAGATCAGGTAAATATTTTATATAATCAAATAATTTCTAAGGTTAATGTAAATATTTTATCAATTTATCTAAATCTATCTAAATGTATCTCTGTAGCAGTTTGATATGTGGGATGCATGTTTATTTGCTGCTGATGTGTTTCACACCTGCCAAAGTTGATTCTAGGTGTTTCTGTCTTATGTAATATAGCACAACATTTTCTCATCCAAATTTCATCTGTCTCACTGTCAGACTGCTGCGTCTGTCAAACATTTGTCACATTTTCTCGCTTCTTTCCCTGAAAGAGCCAATTACACGCCTTAATGGCTCTTCCCTTTGTCAGAGGGGTAGTTAATTACCTTGTAATCCTCATAATGAGGGTAGTAAATGTGATTTAAAGCAGTGACCTGCTGTTTATGAATATGCGACATTCAGATATTAAAGATTAGAGGTTCATCATGCTGAGGAAGTTAATTCAAATCAGCTGTCAATCTGAGTTAATGTGAGGATTGAGGTCTAACAAACTTTTCTGGCCTTTTAACTGACAGCACATACAGACAGGTGTAATACCAGTGTTCAGGTTAACTAATAATAATTCAGATCATTTAGATTTTCATCTAGAGATGCCAAAATTTGCCTTTAGTTTTATTGGTGGGGTGTAGATTCCATCAAGTTCTGCACCAGGTTTACATGCTGATATGCCTGTGAAGGTTATTATTTGTCCAGGCCATTACAAATAGTGACAGATAGTGAGTGTGTTGTAAACTGCCGACCTATGTTCTCCTTCATGTGTGAGAGAGACCAGGTTAGTAACTGGGTGGAACTGCCTGTAATAAAATCATTAATTGTACATATCTGCATATTATGTTCATAAAGTCATCATGGCTGAGCTTATGAGGGACAAATGTTCCCATGTTCTCATCTGTTATGTCTTATATCCTTCTCTCTCTGTCTCTCTCTGTAGGTTCAGCAGATTGATAGGGTGGTGGAGGTTGTGGATGAGGCTGTCCAAGGTGAGTCATTCACTTTGTCTTTCTGCAGCTAAATTTGGACCACTAATAGCATAAATATGGACAGATTTATACAGTTGGTTACCTGTACATGTAGTGGTGTAATTCTGATTTTAAACCGTCGGAAGTCCAGATTTTGTTTGTACCAGCCTTATTTTTTTGTTGGTAACTGACAGCATGCTACATATTGCTGCCATTTTGTACCAACTTTCTTTAACAACACCCCCTAGTTGTATAAAATCATTGTAAGGCACAGTCTTTCATAGCTTATTGCTTTAATACATGTTGAAATACATCTGAACACTTTTAATGTTTAAAATTTAATACTCATATATTCACACTTCTCATATGCACCCGTGCCCCGCAGTGACCTGTCAACCTGAGGTTCAGACTGAAGGCAGGTGCTGTCTTGATTTATAAGACGCTCCTAGAACTCTAATAATTGTTTGTTTGAAAGCTTTGGCTGCCTGGCAGACATTCATCACTGCTCTGTGTATCTCATTTTTTTGTCATCTCTCTAGTGGTCTGTGGTTTACCCGTCCAAAAAAAAAAGAAAAAATAAGGCAGAAATCGTAATTGCTGTGCTTTGCTGTCTGGCAACAGCTCTTATCCTTTTTCTGCCCTCGGGCTTTCAGTCTCTAAAGATTATTTCATTTCATTTCTTTTTCTACTTTTCTCCTTTTATTTCTCTAGACTGAGCAGGTACAAAGCCTTGTATTACTCGCATTCTGAAACTGCTGAAAGATATGACAATGTCCCAAACAAAAATTCATGAACAAACTAAAAACTCATGTAGCTACCTTGTATTTACAGTACATGATACTTTGAGATACTTTCAAGAACATGGTACATGTCCAAAAACATGGCTGTACTGAAAATATCTAAACCACTGCAAATACTAATGTATCACAGTAGTACAAAGTCATTTCTGGAGACCAGAGTATGACAGAGTCTTGGGATGTATGTTAGCCATCACCTACAGCACCCCATTATTATGACAGCCAGCCCAGGAAAGCACAACTAATTTTTCATCTGAAAATATAAAAACATGGTGTTGTTCCATGACGCATGACATCATGCTTCAAGAGAGGTCTTTTTTTGTAACAGGTGTTCTCATTATGATGGGTTGTTTTCCACGGTCAGGTGATTTGACTCAGTCTGTCAAACTGGACAGAAGAATTAGTGTGATGTCATAGAAAACTTTATCCAAAAGTAATCAAATGTTCAGTTCATTTTGATGAATTGGGCTTTTATATCCAGATGTTTTGGAATAATACAATAATTTGTTAGATTATTCCAAATGGATTACGTATTCCTTACTGATCATTTGATAGGGCTACTGTAATTGTGTGTGCTATAAGTATAATGACTGGCAGAAGTACATGTGTGTGCAAGCATGTAAAGTGGGCTGAAGCTGTAGACATTATAGAGATCAGTTATGGCTCCTGCACACACAATAACTGGTAGCCATAGATCTGTTGCACACATATCCAGATGATACCAGAGCCACTGGCACAGTAGGGGCTGAAGGGTTAAGAGACTAAATCTGCCAGACCATCACCGCAGGACCAGACCCTGGAGCCAATAACAGTCATCTGAGCCCAACACCTTAGTGCAACAGCACTGACCTTGAACATTCACTCCAAGACAGCATTGGACAACAGGGATCTGCTAGAAGAGAGTGTCGGGAGTTATGCGGGTGTTATCCATTCGTCAATGAGCACACTTTCTGTTGTTCTCTTGTTCTATCTTACCTTTCCTTCTAGCTGTTCATTTCTCTGCATCATTATCTTGGTGTTTCAGCAGCCAGTTTCTCTGAGTGTGTGAGGAAAGTGAATCCACCTTTTAATGGTTCTGAATAGAGGCTTGTGCAGCTCTGTCCTGATTTATGTAGGTTGGCCTTATGTGGAGGTTGTTACATCATGTTGCATCTCTACTGTAGAATTTCATGTGTATTACAGCATGAGTTTTACTTTGGCAAGCGCGCGCGCACACACGGTTCTTTGTCCTTTGACTAATTACAGCATGCAACTACATTGAAAGTAAAACCTAAAAGACTTTAACCTTGTTACCAGAAAGTTGAGATTTCACCTTTTTTTCAGTGTCTTTCATGAAGTTCTATAGTTGTGAAGGTGAAGCCCTTCTCCACCTCCTGCTGTGTGCATTACGATTAAATACAGCTGCTCTCCTGGCCGGAGGCTGACCGGTACCTCTGCTCATCCACTTGATCAAACTACAACACCATGGAAGAGGAAAAAATAAGACCCACCCCCAACTGTGAAAGCCTGTGCCCGCTGGATAGAGAAATACAGAGCAAGCGTAAAAATGAGGAGAAGGTGTTTTAAAGAAAGACCTGATTCACATCAGGACCCTTCAGCAGTCAAATAAGCTGCAAAGGGATTCCCTGTGTTGTTCTGGTCTTGGAACATTCACTGCACATGTCTGCTTTTGATGTAAAGGGGCATGTCGCCTTGAGCGCTTGTCAAAGAAAGCACTAGTTGTAATGGTAGACTTCTTTTAATATGTAGCTGCTCACACACAAGTTTTCTTCCAAACTTAGTGAGCTGCCAACCTAGACAGCATTCTGAAACATCAGAGGTGTGTTACTCACCCAAAGGCTTCATCCAAAAGGTTTGCTGCCTCATTTGGACAGATTCTAAGACTGCATTGCATTTATTTTTTACAGAGTAGGCAATCCCACAATGCTTATTTACAAGCTCATTTAAAAAGAAAAAAAAAATTGCATGCTGTCAAAATAAATACTTTAATACATCAATCAATGCTGAAACATAATAAAATGTGACAGTTTTACATCGTTACCTTAACATGCTAATGTCAAATTATTTTGGCCTGCAGAGTTGCTGTCTATGTAGAGGAATTGAAATTCATTGTTTGTTAACAGTAAACAAGGCAGTTTTGAAAGAGGACTGTATACTATGTTTTATTAAGCACTACATCAGGGTAAAACTTCCTCATTTAAAGGCTGTATGCCCAGTTTGTAAAAGAAGCAAGTATTAGAAAAAATTGTTACTGCCCTTACAAATGTTTTCATGATAAACCCTAGGATGCAGTAGGTGTGACTGAGTGGCATTAGGTTATAACTTCTTTTGATGTATTTCCAGGAAATGATCATTAAATTCAAAGAGGCAAAAATGTTATTGTTCTGTTCGTCATAGATTTATGTTCTTTAATTATAAAGAGATGTGTTTAGTTAATCAATGTTAAAACTTGTTTGGTGTCTCTTGGTGTCTTAAATTTACCTTCCCACAAGTGCATTTGCTTTTCCATTGATTCCAGCAGGACAGTGTAAGGTTACCATAAGAACAGACTCTATACTATACTATAGACAAGACTAACAGCGGGCTGATATCAGAGGAAGAGAAATGGATGCGTTTAGGGTGGGTGGGACATAAATCACATGCTCACAGACACCATCAGTGTCACAATCACACTGAATGTCTGAGTGACAGCTGCTGAGCAAATCAGACAATAAAGAGTCTGTGTGAAAGAGCCTTTTAAAAGAGCTGAATCCAACAGTCAAGCAAACGGTTTTTGAGGTTCAAATGGTTTAACCGTTGTTTAATTTTTAGAAATGTGCTGCCTAGTAAGTAACATTTATCTAGTCCTTTTTCTCTCCCACTTCTGACAGGTATTGTCTAAAAACTGTTTTGTCTCTATAAACTTTGTGTAACATTGTGGCTGTTGCCTCCCTAGGATAAATCGTTTTGTTTTTATAGTTCACAAATAAGGCAATCCCATAAATCATTGCGGCAAGCTTGGTGAAATTTTTTTCTCCCTCTATAGTGAATAGACAATGAAACAGTTGACTGACATTTCACAGGCTAATGTGTATCCTTTAATGGATGGTTACACTGCACGGACTATTCCATTTACAATACTGAAATATACGACCATTGGATCGTATAGGATTATTAAAATACATCAATCTGTAAATAGTTACATTTTTAAATTATAGGTGGTAGGCATGTCTCTACGTGAATGACAGAGGGAGCTTTTGTTTTTTTTTCTGGTTTGTTTCTGTGTGTGGAGGTTGTATCATTGATGACATCATAGTTGTCCTGCTTGCTTTCCCAGAGGGCCGAGTGCAAAGGCACAAAACTCTGGATCTATGACTTTATACAGAGCCAGTGAATCAGAAAATTATGTGTTATACCTCTGGCTTCGATCTTTTCTCTTTTTTTACAAACCATTATTTGCATGTAGATGGTTGCATGAATTATTAAGTGGATTTGATTACTTGATGCACAAATGTCTGGATGGAAGTGATGTAATTAAATCGGGCCTGTGATGTGTGTGAAGGAATCAGATACCACGTCAACCTTTGACACGATGAGAGGCATTAGCCACCTTATCAGATTCTTCTCCTCAGCCTCTTTATTAAAAAGCTACAGTGCAAAAGTCCATTTATTGGAGATCTTTAAAGGTCCTTTTGTCATTTGTTATCGCTCTCTTTCTCTGGACATTCCTTTTCAACTCTTTTCAACTCACCGATCTTTCAAGCCAGGCTCACGTCTAATGTTCTGTAGTTCTGATATGTCGTTATAAATTGGTTCATGTCTTTGTTAATTTATAAGGTATTAATAATAATATTAAAGATCTGCACTTGTCATTGTATTTGGATTAGATTAAGTGTGCTACAATTGGCTTTTAATGAGAATTTCACCTTATTTATTTTAAAATCTTTGATTTGAGTTTTCTTCCCTATGCTTTGTACAATGTCTGCACAAAAACACACTTGAGAGATCTAGTCTATTTTTGTGTGTTTGTTTCCTCAGGTCCTTTCAGAATCCCTGCTAACCCCCAATCAATATTTTTCCCATAATGCCTGTGTGCAGCAAATACTCCTCTGGCTTAATACTTTTGGCTGCATGTCAAAGATCTTATTATTTCTTTAATATCAGGTCTAATAATGAGCCTTCAACCCAACAAAAGTGAATACGTGACCATTGTTCTTTGAATATTGAATTACGAGTCTGATTTCATACAATAATGCTGTAGTGTGTGTCTTGGCAGTTGTGTTTTGGATGTAGTTTGTGCAAGAATGTGCAGTCCAGAGAGCTTTCATTATCTCTCTATGCCTTTTCCTCATTGTTGCTTTTGTCACCTGAGGCAGGTTATTTGGTTGGAATTGTATTGCATTTTTAAATTGAAGTCTGTTTGCATTGCGAACATCTGGAGGGTTCAGGTCAGGGTTTCTTGATGTTTTTGTCCAAAACACGAATGAATCTTGATGCATTCACGGCCACATCTCAATATCTGCTCGGCCTGTCCTGCTCTCCCCCTCCATATGCTCTCGACTCAATCAGCATGCAGCAGACACCACTCATGCTCACAGCTGAATGGCGATGCTCAGCATTCGGGGGAAATGACACCACATGGCCAATCTCCTGCGGCCTGAAGCTAACATGTGATTATGTTGGAACAGAACAAAATCCTTTATTCTGTCTTTTTGGCACCAATCTTTATTCATTCATTTGGCCGTCCATTTGAACAGCTCACGGTGTAATAATTCTGCACTTCTCCTCAGGCTTCTGTCCTCCTCTGCTGTGTGAAGTGTAATGACAGGTGTGTTTGTGTTTGCTTTGAAGGTCACTCTGTGCGTCTGCTGGGTCAGAAGAAGGAGAAGGGAAAGCGTTTGGGAGGAGCGCGCTTGGATTTGCCGAAGATTAGAAAGAACCCGCTGATTGAAATCATTTCCATCAATACTGGGTAGGCTGTTTGCAATACAAACACACTCATAAAATATTCACCATGTCTCCAGAGAATTTTGTTTCTGGCTGACCGCTCCCATTGACGCAGTGAGATGTGGCTGCCATCATGATTTCCCTTAAAACTGTGATCCAAACCCTGATGACCCTCTGAATGTATATTTTATGACTTGTGCATGAATGTTTGCTCTGTTTAAACAAGTGTGCAAGTTTTAAATATATTTGCTTCATAGATTGTTATAACTGCACAGGGCATCATGACCTACATGATCAGGTAAAGATAATACAGATTGTTTGTTGAGATGTTTGGTTCTAAGTTCTGCAAAGTTCTACATTGACCAAGCATTTATCAATGTTTGCAAGTACAGTGTTACCTCCACAGCAGATTTAACGCACTACAGTTTGCTAAATTCAGCTGTTTGCTAAACTGAAAGCAAACTGTACTAAACAGTCAACATTCAAGTTTGAACTCCTCAAGAAATGTAACGCACTCAAAGTCTTTTTTTTTTTTTTTACTTTTAGCTAATAAAAGTGCTTTATAATTGTCATTATACACTACACATATTTTATGCTACAACTATTTTGACATCTATGTATTTTTATTTTATTAAATTTATATAATATGCAATTTTATTCCAGCTTAGACATACAGTGTCTTACATAAGTATTATGAAAGTATTATAGGTAGTTATTTGGCAATACTTCCATAAGTATTAAGTTATTTATCAGTTATTTGGCCATTTCATCACGAATGTTTTACCAATTTAGAAGAACAGCAGAATTTCCTCCCTGCAGAAGAATGTCCATTGCTTCTGCAGTCTGAGTCTTGTGTTCGGTGAGAACACACATAAGCCAGGATAAGGGAGCTGACTCTGATAGAATCAGCAGTGAAAAATGTCCAAAAATGTGACATTCTGTACATTTGCCTCATATTCATTTTTAGTCTAAAAAAATATTTTTAGACTAAAACAGTTTTTCCCTTTTATTGTCCCAATTCTTATGAAGGTCACTGTGAGTTGATAAAGTCTTTTGTTATCAACAGCATCTTTAACAGTTTTGCTGTATGTAGATGGGAGAACCTGCCTGAAGGACAAACCTCTCAACAGCAATCCATCAATTAGATCTCAATGGTGGAGTGGCCAGTCAGAAGGCACTGCTAAAAGGCATATGGCAGTCTGTCTCAAGTTCACCAAATGGCATTCAAATGGCTGTCTAAGCATGAAGAAAAATATTGACAGAAGATCTGAAGTGTGAAATTCTGAATGCCAAATCTGGGTAAATGCAGGTAGAGTGAGGGGAAGAGTGGGTTAGGTTGTCCCACTTTTTAAGTTATCCTGTAGTTAAAGAGAAAGGAGCACTTTACAACCAAAACAATCTTTAAATAAATTTCTGAATGTTCTGAATGCAAAATCCAGAGTATCAGAGATACTCCTTTTTTTTTAACCATTTGCTTTGGCACAACAAGTTTCAGTGGGATATTATTATTAGTGTTAATATTAATTGCTTTATTATTAATTGCTCTAGGTATAAACATCTAAACACACACACACACAGATGTGAAACATGAAAACAGTGTGAGTAACATTTTGTTCTTTTTCCTGTGCAAAACACTGACCTTTGTCTAAGAACAGAAGAGACTTTCAAATACACATTTCGCATTCATAGTTAACATTTAACACGCATAATGACCCACAGTTTGTACTGTGGAAATGAATAATAACTTGAATGAGTGACACTTTTGCCTAATTGAAGATAAAATGGAGAAAATAAATCCCATATGCTCATATTGAGAGAGAAAGAGAGAGACAGGGCGAGAGACCAGAGGCTGGAGTATCATGTAATTTCAGGCCCTGTGAGTTCAGTAAGCTACAATTTAAAAAGGTCTCCTTTAAAAGGGTCATGACATGAGAAATCAAATTTTCCTTGATCTTTTGACATATAAGAGGTCTTTGTATTTTTAATACATCATGCAAAGTTTAAAGCTTGAAACATCCTCCTCATAACATTTATGTAATTATTTCACGGGAATGGCTGGATTTGTGATGTCACAAGGCAGACAATTTTCATATGACTTACCCCATATCATACACATCGACAGTTAAACCCAAAGAGTTACGCCCATCTTAAAGAGTAACTCTCAGATCTGACTTTTTTAATCACAAAACTAAAAACAGGGTGGAAAAAGGGCAAAAATTACTTAATTGTCAATGTTTTGGCCAAAAAGTAGTAATATTAAAACAGTAATATTATAATTACACCTCTAGGAACAAAATATAATAAGAAAAAACTCTTCATCACTCTTTCTCCCCTTGCTTTCTCTATGTAATTTATGCTTCACATGACTCCAGAATATCTGTCCTAATATTTGCTCCTGTGGTATATCTGCTTTCAAAACAATTTCACTTCACTAGTGCAGAGAGTGATATGTATGCAGTTTTTGATGAGTGTGTGTTTTGGGGTGCGGTGTGTGTCTTATCCGTGTGTGCAGTAACGGCCTTTGATCGCAGCAGGCGGCAGTGCTGATGTGCTGCTGGGAGTATAAAGTGATCACTGAGCTATGGCACCCAATTTATCACTCTGTTGCTCACAGATTGGGCTATGATTTTGGCCCCAAGCCAGGAGGGGTAACGTCTCTGGGGTTCACCCTGACCAGACCTGCTACACACCATAGATGCTTCAATTTCACATTGATATTTTGATTGGCAAGAGGGCTGATTTCATTAAACTGAGTGTTGTATCGGTACAGTCTTCCTGTTGGTGCTAAAGTGGGTCCATTTGATTCTTGGTGTTATGAACATGGTGGATTTTTTGACTGAACAACCTAGTTCCTAATGGTAATATTTTTATATATGCACAATGCATTGAGATCAGCATTATCGTCATGTGATATCACATACCTGATGGTCCAGAGTAGAGAAGCTGAAGTCATTTACTGCTCAAGTGTGCTCAACACAATTGTGTCCAAAACTGAACACCCATGAGCAAAAATATTTCAAGCTGTGTTCTTCAGGGCCTTATGCCAACCTGAAAACTGACTTTGAGATGAATAGGAATCCTACTAAATAGCTTTCTCCAGTTTTTCAGACCACATTGGTCACTTGATCTTGAATATTTGGTTGCATCTATGGTACACATATATGCAGCTCTTACCCAACACAGCACAAGGTAATCTCACTCCAAACGCTCAGTTACCTGCGGTGTGTTGACAGTCCCTCCTCTTCCGTGTTCAACAGTTTGCAGTGCCCCAGAGGGACCCAGACAGACCCAAAGCCTGCCATCTCTAATCTGCACGTTTGCTCGACAAATTCCCCAGCATACTGGCAGCTTAATTAGAAACTCATCTCTCAGTGCCACTTAGAAACAAATGAGATGCAAATGGAAGCACCTTGAGACTCAGAGGAGCATCTTCCAGGAAAGAGAACATGCTGTTTGGGGACTGTGTGAATTTATTCGATATTTTCTCAGCGATCCCTTCTCGCATAGTGAAGTTTGTGCATTTGATAGCTCTCTTGAGAATTTTTTTGTAGCAAATGGTGCTTATGCAAAGTGTAGCTTGTGGTCGTGTGTTTGTGAGGGAAGTAATTATCTGTTTGCTAATACTAGTGTTAAGGATCTCTACAGGGTGTGTGCATTTAGGGTCAAGTTTGTGGTATTCACCATTCATTCAGAACGGGCCTGATGTGATGATCCTCAGCTCAGCCCAAAGCATTTTAAAAACATACCTGGAGATCCTTAATGCCATTTCAGAAAGATGCAAGCTTTTTGATGCATGTTATGAGTTCACACTAGAGGCTAATGTACTAAGCAGCCTTTGCCATGCAGTGTTTAAATCGTGCAACACTTTTTCCCTTATTAGAAGTAGATTAAAAAGTCTTCATAATGTGGTAGACTTGTTTTTCTACAGTGGTCATCTCAAATTACCAATACAGAGACTGCAGATAGGACTACAGTTTATATTAGTATTGCCCCAAACAGAGCTTCCACAAGACCTAGGGTGTCCCAGTTGTCATTTTATGATTCAGAAGGGCGATCAGTGATCATGAGCGCCTCCTATGTGTTAGCAGGATGCACTCTTTAGTTGAGTCTGCACAGGTATGGACAACAGACCTTAATTTGACACTCTTTGTATCATTGCGTCACTGAAGTGTGACCCGCATGGATTCAGTGAAAGTTTGAATAACACAATTGTTTCTAAATGCAGAAATCTTGAATCTTGCTCTCAGTGCTTGAAACACAATTTGAGTCAGGTTTTCATTAGAGATTATCTGTATTAATTTCTCAGTTTGTGGACGTGTACCGTCTCTCATCACCATATAAAATTTCCCTTGTCATTAAGATGATGAAATAATTATAGGTCATTGCTATGGTAACCATGCTAAGGACTTTGACTGACTGAGATAGTTTGAACAGTGTTTGCACTTAAAAAAAGTAATCATTGTGTAAATGTTTGTAAAACTTTTGTTTAAAATGTTCGGTTTGTTCTGTACAAAAGAACATATTATAATTATATATTAAAAATATAACCATAATGGAACTAATGGAATTACTTTTTCCATGTAACACTAAGGGAGATCTAGGTTATCCATAATGTTTATGCCATTGTAGACATAATGAGGTGTGACAATAATTGGCCAGTTCTATGACATGTAAAACAGGAACAAGAGAGGAATATTCTGAAAGCAACTCATGTAAACACCTTAATCACCTTACTAACCACCTTAATAATGTATTATAAAGAATAAAGTCAATAATTAGATTACTGCTTTCCATGTAAACAGTCCATCATACTAAACTGAGCTTTTTGGCTTCAGAAGATTAAGAAAATTGTATGTAAAGATGTTTGATAATGCTTTTGGTATGTTTTGACTGACAATGACAATGCTTTTTGTAAACTCTCACTTTAAGCACTTAATTTTATAATTCAGGGTTTGTGGAAAACTTGAACCAGCTTGATCTCTCTCAATGTTCGAAGTCCTAGTAGGAGGACAACTTCTTAATTTTCATCTTAATTTTCTTTACTGATTTTTAACCTTGTTAGCTAAACAGTTATGACTGAGCCCCCCTTTTTTGTGTGACAGCCAACACACACACACACACACACACACACACACACACACACACACACACACACATATATATATATATATATTTATATATTTATATATTTATATTTATATTTTGAATGCTGTGATATTCACACCTGAAAAAAAAAAACACTTGGTCCGTTAACACAAGAAGCTGAGCTGGAGTTTAGTGTAGTTCAAAATAAGCATACTTTGATGACAGGTTCAAAAATTCAAGGCAACATACAATTTGTTTAGTACCCTGTCAAGAGCACTTTAGTTTCTTCTAAAATTTGTACGTTGTGCAATAGCCTGTTGGAACAAGAAACAGTTTAAGTCTTTTTGGATAATATATAATTGTTTTTAGTTCAGTTCATGCATGCAAGTTTTAAGACTCGGGATGGTCTGTCTGCTTTTGGAAGGTCACGTAAGTGAGTCATGTTGTTTTGCAAACTAGTCTGTTGATTTTGCTAAGCTATGTGAGCCTTCTCTGTGAGAACATCCTGGGTTTGGGTATATTTGGTGTGTTCTGTTGGAGTGGCTGATCTTTCTGTATACCGCACTTCCTCTTGACACTCTGTTTGACCCTGACCTAGACACCCTGCAGTCATTGTGCTCTTTGAACCAAAATAACAGGGTGGAGAAAGAGGGAGAAAAAGAAGGTTATATGTCACGGTGCTGTGGTATGTGTCAACCCCAAAGGCAAGATCTTTTAACCCCAGACCTCTCTGGACTAAGCATTGGACGCCACTTGGTTTTAAGGTTTTTTTAATGTCTTATTTAAACAGTTTTTGAAGTCCTGTCTTTGTAGATGTATATTGATATTTTTAAAGGGTTATGCGTGTTTGGCAGGGCTATTTATGTCTGTTTCTGGCAGGGCATGTTCTGCTGACCTTAAGTCCAACCTTAGTCACGCGCACCTGTAAACGCTAATCAAGGTCTTCAACATTAAATGAAAATTGCAGGCAGGTGTATAAGAGATGGACTGGAACTGTATGTTGTCCTTCCAAAAGCACAGTAAAATATCTTTGCTATACATGCATATACCTGTCAAAGTGTCAGCACAGCCACAATATCCAATCAGAATCAAGACCTTTTTATAGAAAGGGTTTAGCATGGTTAAAGCGTTTAGCATGGGCTGAGATATTTTATGAAACTTTAGTATTATTAAATTTATTAAATTATTTAAAATTAATTATTACCAGTGCTGTTTATAGCAGGAAATGTATGTATCTGTGATCGTTTGCTTTCTGCATTACTGCTGTCATGTTGAGGCAGAGTGGCATTAGAGCCTCAGATACAGTCTACAGCTGGACTCAGCCATGTCATGCTTGATTTTCACTGGTGTGTCAGATTGCCTTAAAGGAACACATCAGTGCGGTGATGAAAGCACAGAACAACACAGCAGCTCCTGCTGTGATTGTGCCAAACAGGACATGCTCCTGCATCAACATCCTTATTGGTGCTGGAACTGTATTCCTCTTAACTAATCAGATTTTATGTGTAGGTTTACGGTTGGGGTCAGGAATGTTGTTCCATGATCAACAAAAGATTGTTGATTCAGGAATCCACCCTGCATGTCAAAATCATACTCTGGAACATGCCCACACACCACAAGCCATATATAAGTCAGTGTAAAGTGTACTAACTTTGATTTAGTTTCACATTTAATACATTTTTAATAAAAACAGTTTGTTATTGCTAATGCCATCAGTAGTAATTGCAATTGAAAGTTGAATAGTTCAACTTCCATTCCTCACCATTTATCAAAATCTGTTTTGGAGGAAAATATGCTAGGCGAGTTATGATTTAAGAAAGTTTTTTTAGCTTAAGCACTTCAGTCATCTTTGGTCACGGATGTCTTTCAGTCAAGCTGTTTCAGCTGTACTTCCTTGTGAATTGCTCAAGTGCCGTTAGAAAGAGTTAAACAGGCCAAACACTGCTTTGCATATGGCCGAGGATGATCAACACAGTATTTGTCAAAGTGGCCTTGTTTTCAGGGTTCAAAGTTGCCTTTCATTTGCATTCAAATCAACCATTATCAGCTCAAACATGACGAGACCTCATGCCTAAACCTCCTTCAGCCTCCAGTTCAGTCTGTCTTTGGAGACTCCACCCCGGCTTTTAATTTGCTTTTTAGGTAGTTCTGACATCAGGCCTGACATTTGAAGGCCGTGGAGATAGAGAGCTCTTTGTCTGGCAGTGAAACTCTGACTGCAGTCTCTTTTTGCTAAGACGCACAATCCGTCATTCGCCTGCACTTATCAGCGTCTCAGACCTCAGATCTCTCACCCTCATTTACTTGTCAAGTGACAAAGGCGTTATGGAGCTCCTCTCCCTTCTGCAACCATTGCTGACAGTTGATGCATGTGACGTATTTTCACTCTTGGCACAGACACCTTGTTGACTTGATGCACTGTGGATGGAAAAAACACTTTGTGTCAGTCAGGTCAGACCACACTACACCACAGTGTCTTAAAGCATGACTACTTATTTTAAATACAGTCCATTAACATTTATACACTCTCTTACGGTCAACATGATATCAAAATAGACACAATTTTTCTTCTTTATATATGCTTCTGGTCTTTTTGTGCATGATTCATTTGTGACCTTTTTCCAAATAAAAAAAGAAATGATCAAAATGACCTTTTCATCTGATATCACCAGGCCCTCAGTTTTCCCACTCTTCCTTTCCAATCCCTTGGCTTCATGCTGTACATAAAGGCAGTTATATCTTCGCCAGTGCCTGTGAGTGGATTTGGTGTGGAATTTTGACGCTAAGACAGCTGGGTTTGAACTCTGTCTAAAACTGACATTTTTGGACCTTTAAAACTTTTGACCATTTGAACCTTGAGGTATGAAAAGAGGACAGTGTCTGTGTTGAAATCCCTTTGCACTGTAATTCAGGAGCAGTGAATGGATTCTTTCAAGATTCAAGTTAATTTTATTCAGATTTTTTTTAAATATAATGATGACGACAAAATGATGCGTTATAGCTTGTTCTTCTAGGTTAGAGAGAGATCATTAACTGCCCTTTTAATCAAAATTACATCACATTATGGATGTTTAAAGATTTGCAATATTCACTACAATAGTTTAACCTTTTAACATCGTAGGATTAGGGTTGTTTCATTTTTAATTTAAAATGTTATATAAAAACAATATCTAAGCATTTTGTTTTTATTGTGGGTATTTGTTTTATGCAGCCAAATAGATTATAGTCATAGTGTTTTGTTCACCCTATTAACTATTTCTCCCTCCTCTGTGTCTGTTATTCCCAGATCACCTATAACATGGCTGTTTTATTTTACGACAGCATGAGGGAGGTACCCTAGAATTGTAGGCAGGCTGTTTACTAGCAGCTTGAATGATTTTTTTCCCTGCTATTAAAGCAAAGGTCATGCTAGCACATGAACTTCTCTCTTCCAGAACACACAGGGGTTTTTGATGGTCATTGGGTCTTTGAGGTGGTCTGCAGATCCTCTTTGAGCACCACCGTCTCGTCTAAGCAGGGCCTACTGATAGAGGCTGCTTACTCAGGCAAGCCTAACAAGTTCTGCCATATATTTCAGCCTTTAAGCTAGATCTGTTTCATTTGCAAGCTATAAAAGCTTAAGTTAAAAAAAGGCCTGGATTCTTCTTTTGACCTTGTTTAAAGATTCAAACATCTTTTAGGAACTGTGAATATTAGGAATGTGCACAAGTGGTCTTGCACTTATAACTAACCGCAAATAATTGCTCATTAAACCACTCGGATGATTTATCTTGCAAGTTCTTAAGCAGTTAAAATGGCCAAATTACACATCCCTGAATATTTTGTATGCTCTTGACAAATGTCCTACATATTATTTACACTCAGCGGAGGCAAAGGTCATATGCAAACCATGCAAAGATCCCCACTTCCTCCTCGCTAGCATTGGGCAGATACTGAATATAGCAGTTTCTCGCTTGTTCGGGCCCAATCCTGCACTATAATAGAGAGAGATGTGTAATGTGAAAAACATTAGCTTATGGCGTTGGCTAGTTTTGCAAATTCACATTGGCCGTATTCCAGTCCAAAGCCAGCTGTGTAGTCAGTAAATCCTCATCTCCCCCTCACTGACTGCTGTAACAGTTTTTGGAAGGGTAAAAAAATGACATGCCAGTGTTTTTTTTTTTTTCCACACTAAACAGTTTTTGGCAGATAAGCAGCATAATTAAGTATATAAAATGACAATGAGACTAATGATTGCTATTGATAACATAAAGACCTATAAAGACTGATTTAAAATTCCTCACCATTTGATGTAATATCCATCTTTGGTTCGTCAATCTCCAGAAAAGCTCAGTGGAACTTTAAATTGAAAAGGTAGTTTATTTCATGGAGTTTGTCTTCCAATTGTTACACAGATTTATCTGTGTAGAATTTTGTTCTCATCTCATTTGATTTTAAAAATGTGCTTACAGTATGTGTATAACTGTGCTTTGTGTAGAAACATGGCGCTAAAGAGCTTTTAGTTTAGTTTGACTCCTTGTGACTCACTCCTGACCTAAATAATTGACTGTTTAGGTCTGAAAGTACCCAAACTTTATGTATTTTATACTTTAATGATTAAACAAAATATTAAGTTTATTCAATTTAATCTAGAACTTTAAAAGTCATAATGGGAAATTGATTGCACTTTGTGTATTCTTGATATACAAACATTGTTTGTATATCTTTACTTTATATGTAATATATTTAATATATTACAATTGAAAGTTTCTTGTCATTTGATTATTTTCTTATTTTTAATTGTATTAATAGTCACAAAAGTATCTACAGTCTCTACAGAAAGCAATTTTTTAAGAAAAGCTATTGAAAATCGAAATAAAAACCTAAACAAACAATATTGAAAATTTGTTCGATGTCTGCTCTGTGTGTATGTGCGCCATTGAAGCTGTTGTTATCTGATATTAGCATGTTATCATATATATTACACAAGTGTCATCTTTTGAATTCTGTACTATTAGGCGTTGTTGGATTTTACCTCCCAGTCCAAAGTAATAATGATAATACTAAAATCAACTGGTAAATCTAAAATTGGACAGATTCAGATTAAACAGATTCATTTTAAAACAAAATTTACATTACCATGTGCTTTTTAAGAATTCACACTTAGCGTTCTGTTAGCATGTTTGTATTACATTTAGCTTGTTTGAATAAGAAATTTTGTATGTTGCCGGGATTCCTTTTGAAAAGGAATTGAGGGGTCGTTAAGCATTTTCCCTCATCTTTTTAAAATCATCTGGGCTTTTTCGTGTGACTGTTGATGGTCCGGCTAGCCTTCTGATTGTGTCTGGAATGGGACTCTTGTGAGGGGTGGGGGGTTGGGGTGGTATTTGGGTTATGGTGTAGAGGTCTGTCAGGCCGTAGGCGGAGAATGACCCCTGTAATGGTGGCCCCTGTAGCCAGCTCTTCATCTAGATGTGCACCTGCAAGGACCACTAACCTTGTTTAGTTCTCAGCCTGCTGTCTGTTCCATTGTAAAGGCGAGGAATGTATGGATGGATGGATCCGTTTGTTTTTTAAATGTGGACACGCATGTATATAGGACAGCTGGTTCTTTGCTGCTCAAATCCCAAATGATTGAAGTGCACTAGTCGACCATTATGCTGAATTGGATAAAGTAGTTTGTGTGCCAGTCTGAAATCCCCATAACAGGCCACAGTTGATTTAAACAGTGGGATACTACTGAAGCCTTGGAAAATTGATGCCAATAATAGTTGAGTTCTGCTAGCCGAAAACCAGTTTAAGCCTCTCAAAGTCACTTTACACTACGGTGGCTTCAATCACGTCCCGTGACCTAATAGACATTCGTAGCAGCAGATTGGCCAGCATCAGCGATGATCTTCCTAACTCGGTTAAGCCTTCAATTGAAGTTAATATAAAAGAAGGAACAAATAGTTAGTTCAACATTAAGTTTTTCTCTGTGTCCTTGAAAAGGTGCAAATTGAAAAGTTCAAGGTTTTTATGAAAACAGCCTTTGTATCTTAAATGTGGTTCTTATTATTGCAGCGTCACATGATATTAAAAGTGTTTGTATCTTCTTCGGCTTGGCTTCTATTTCAGCCTGTTGTTGGTGACAGTGAGTTGCTTATAGGAGATGTGAAACGCCTATTGTGAACTGAAGTGATATGCTCTCGCATCCGTAAACAAGGCCCTTTCATTTACAACGTTTTTTAGTGTTATTAGTGTCATGGCCCATGAAATGAGGGCTGATCATCGGGCTCTAGAGAAATTACGAAGGGTTTGTTTGCATGTTTGCTGCAGTTGTTTTCTCTCGCTTCAGCCAAGTCGTGTTATTAGAGGGTATGAGGGTGTAATAATTACACATGGAAGAATTTATTAGGGTTGTGCAAGCTTGACTGGCCAATGTCTATCTAATGGGCCTCAAACAATTGCTGTTACTTCTCGTCCTTAACGGTGTTGTTTTGCCTCATTTGGTAGGTATGCAACAACTTTTTAAGCGCACAACAAAACGTGAATCAGTTAAAACGCATGGGTTGATGGTTGCTGCTGTTCTTGCAAGACATTTTAACTGGCATTTGAAGCCACATCTTCCTGCTTTAAAGACAATCTGTTTGTAAAGAGATAATGGAAAACTGTATTTGATGAGGCACACATTAGGGAAATTATTTGGTTGTTGTGCTGCTCTTTAAGATTGTATTCCACAAATGTAGCCATGTTTGTCTAAACAAGCAGCCCATTCTTATTACCACCCCGTGGAGACCTTTGCTCTACCAGATCTTCTGGCTATTTATTTGCATTCTAATCTGATTAAGCTTTATACATGATTGGAATGTTTATTTAGGATGTGCTGCATTGTAAGATTAATAATGTTATCTAGCCTTCCCTTTGTTGCTAGGGGCAGCTAAATTAATCTCAGACCATTAGGGACTCACATCTCCTATTCATCACCGTCTCCATTTATTAGGGATTACCTCCCCAGTACTTCTTACTGGATTATTTATATGCCTTGTTACCAAGGCCAAACAGTTTTGCTTATATTGTTTTGATCTAGTATCCCATGTGTTTAAGACTATCTAGGCTGCCATTTCCTTCATTTTCGTGTCTCTGTAGAATGTCTCTGTTTAGCATGGTGTAGATTAGGAAATGCTCAAGCTGTTTGGGTGGTGGAATGGGAACCTCTATTTTAGCAGCTAGTGTAATGGGGATGCTGTAAACATCAGAAATGCACGTCCTTCGCCTCCTCCCCAAGGCTGGGGCCTTTGCTACTCGGCCGTCAGGCCCCAGGAGGGTCGCCTGCTTCCTGAATGATTTGGCAGTCCGACAGGTCTATTCCCTGAGGGTAACGCTGGACGACAACAAACAATGGCTCCTATCAGACTCACAGCTGACCTTAAAATGTGAGCCTGTTATTCTAGAGTCCCTTTCCTCCTTATGTGGGGAGAAGAGCCAGGGTCCCAAGGTTCAGCGCTCTGCCTTTCTTTATGAATGTTGTTGGCTTTATTCTGTTGTGTTGTGCTGGATCTAGAAGATTGGGTCATGAGCTCAGCAGAGGCCATTTTGGATGTAAAATTTGGCAGTCACTTTTTGATGATGGCCACTGCCACATCCTACCCATGGAACCATAAACCTACAGCAGGATATTCCGCCTGGTGTTTTTTAGTGTTGGAGAACCGCTCTAGATATAAGGCATAAGATATAGAAAGCCATTTGTATGATCTCTGATTATATATTTAATATTTGGTCACCACAAGCAGTTTACCGGAGTGATCCATTCACTTTTAATGTTATATTCTGGTCTTGCTAAATAGTGAATTATAGATGATTTTATGAGATGCTTACCATTTATGCCATTTTTATTATAAAATGTATTGCTTTTCAAAGTTCAGAGTACTTTCAAAGTATTCATCAAACACTCATCAAAGCCAGACTTTGATTGGTACAAAGCACTCAAGTATACAGAAACATAGATTGGACCAGCCTCAAACTTTGCTAAAAACATTTATGATAACATTTATGATTTTATATTTTATTGCTGATTTAACATTTGCTATTGGAATGTAGAGTAGAGAGACATGCATCCATGACTAGAAAATAGCTTCCTGACATTGCCAAGATGTCCCCAGAGTGGACTGACTTTCCTTAAAGGATGTTGCTCATGAGTTACTAAACTAGAAGCTGCTTAATGTGATTTCAAGAGAACAAAATCACAATATTTTTTGTCATTTTGTCATTTTTGTCAGAGAATCATTCCTGAGGACTGATGAACAGTCTTGGCTCTACTTACTGTTTTGTACTTTCTAACACCAACAAATGTTTTGAACATTTTAGTTTGTAATCATTTTTTTGTTACCCTTAATAAATAAAATGTGATGAAATTTTGAGGCAAGCACTTTAAATGGATTTAATTGTGGCAATTGATTTTTCTGTTGCTCGGGTAATGGGAAGCTCAGTTGAATAATAGATAAACAGCCTTGAGTGATAAAAGTAAAATGTTTATCTTGGGTTCTGGGAGGCATTCTTAAAACCTTTCTCATGACAGCTGAGGGCCATAAGGTGACAGTGGGGATCTTAAATCTTGGAAAACAAGTCAATGGTCAGCCATTGGACAATGTTGAGTCATTTTTAAGTGTCTGAGTTTAAGTTTTGTCCAAATGTTCCACACTGATAAGTGCACAAGAAAAAAAATAAACTGACGAAAGCAAGCCAGTGACGGAGTAAAGAGGGACTGCACAGACACTTGTCATACTTGTCACAGGGTCGACAATGCCAGTGCCATTTGCAACTTAGCAGACATGATTGATAAAATCTAGATAAATCTGTCAGTAAAGAGCACAGCTACTGTAAACAATAGTAAAATGTAAACAATGGTAATTTGTTCTACAGTTCTAACTCTTATGATTTATGTGTTTGATGCCGAATGCAGACTACTGTCATCTGCTGTATGTGAGAGTTGTTCTCTCACACACAGAATGTACGGGCTAGTTGGCCATCGGTCGATTGCCCGGTCTGTTGGCCATCGGTAGATGGTGGCTGTCTGGTCTGCAACTTTCTTTGCCTAACACAGCTATTGCTACTTCTTTGGCATTAATTTTTAATGTTTATTTGATATGTGAAGTGTCAGGTGTGAAATGTGATCTGGCTTGGAGTGTATGGAGTGTGGATGATGCCTCTCATTAAGAAACAAATAACACTTTGTGTGTGCACCTGTGTGTGTGGAAAATAATAACTAAACACTTTAATGTGCTTTGGTTATTTTGAAGGTTTTTCATGTATAAATGAATTACAGTGGAAACCTCTGACCTGTTAATTTCTCTGTTAGTCTAAACCTCAGACCATAGACACAGTCTGTTCTCTGTCTGATGCATCAGATCTTTGAATATTTTGATTAAGAGTTTTGTTTCAGGCACGCTGTCAAAAGTTAAACTAAACATAGACAAACACTTTTGTTTTGCTCCACTAACGTCACACAATCATAAACATTTATAGCATGTTTTGTTGTGTTTGTCTACAGTTAAAAACAGCCTGTTTTAACTGTAGAAATTATCTAACAGATTTTTCTTGACCTGTATACCAGGACTAATCCAGATACTGACACTATGTAAACTATGTAAAATGTAAACAATTACGCCCTCATTCATCACTTGGTCACATATTCACTCAAGTGTATTTAAGCACAATGTTCATGGGCTAAAAATTACAGCGTCATTTCATCAGTGCTGGAGATGTTTAAATATTTCTGCAACTCCATTTTTAGAGACTATGTCCTCCATAAAGCGAATAGAATATTCTCCTCTGCGATATGGGAATGCTAATACCTTAATTTCATCAGAACCAGTGTTATCACGAATAAATCGTAGCATGAAACCCAATCAAATGTTCTTACTTTTCTTGGCTGGCATGCATTGTGCAGGAGGATAAATTCATTTTGATATCAGTCGTTCAGCACGACACTGTTGCCAGAAGCACCAACGTCGTAAGAGCAACTATTACAGAAAAAGTAGCCAAAAAAGTTGCTTTGTTTGAAAGTTTTAGAGAAAAAGGAAATATGCTGGGACAGAAGTCATTAGTTAAGTTTAAAGCAAATTTAAATAGGCCTCTGTGCACTTTGTGATTTTCCCCAGCAATTACAGCGTGGAATAATGTGGGCCTCGAAGTACAGCAAAGCCTGTATGGTAAAAGACAGAATTAGCACAAGGCCATCAGCCGAGACTGCTAATGATCGACTCTACCCCACAGTCAATTTCAGGCAGAGCATCATGAATTGATTAAAGAACATTTTGGGCCAAATAATAATTGCTTCTGATAATAAACTATCTTCATCTTCAGGAGCTATCTTCAAAACAAGAAGGGCTTGAATATTTTCTAATATACTGCCCAGGGCATTCTCGTTTGAAAGCGATTTAAAAGTGCTGCGTTTTACTGAAACTGATATTGGCAGTTGTATCACACAGTAAAACGGGCAGAGATGGGTTTGTTCTAAAGTTTTCTCCCGGGTCAGCTGGTGTTAAGATGTAGTTATCTTGCTTTTGGGAGTCTCTGGGCCCCTGGACTCTAGATCAATATAATGTTGTGTGATTCTACAAAGTTGTTACACAATTGCTGTTTATTGAACTAATGTGTGGAGTGGTGTTCAGCTCCGCTGGTCTGAACAGATGATTCAATCTAATACACATTTGCTTGCTCATTCACAGGCTGCGTCTTTCTCTCGATTTTTTTTTTCTGTCACGTGGCAGTGATGCCTTTATAGGAACACACCGTTTTTATTGTCATAATGATCGGGAACAATGACGTGCACAAAGCCCAGGATAATTCCTCTTTGCTGCCATTATTAACATGGTTGGTGCATGTAATGTATAGTTCCCTGGAACACACAACTGTGATTTTAGCCAACTGTGACTTCAGTTGTAACTCCACATGTCTGCATGCTGGAGGATGTGCAGAAGTTGGTGTCTGAGAGCTGTGGCTTTTGTAAAATAACTGTTATGGATTACAGCCTGCTGCAGATTTGCCTGTAATTAAAAGCCAACTTACTTTTTTCAGGCCAGTCAAGATCACCAGCAGATTTCCCTTTAATTGTGTGATTACGACGAGAAAGCGTCGCTATACTGTGGAGAAAAAGGAAGAGGATGGGTGGAGGGAAATTTAGGCAATAGTAATCATGTTATTTTGGCAAACAGCATTGTGAATCACCTGAGATTATATTAGTGACAAATGTATGCCCAGCTGACAGACATGGCACCAACACAAAGCTGTCAGCCAACGAAGCTTTAAAGTACAGTTAAATGCGCCCGATTACAGTTTAATGTGGCATCGGGGAGTTGGCAGATGAGTGGTTCAGAGAGGAAAACACAAACCAACAATACTGCAAGTGTCTAAAGCAAAATGAAAAACGTTGAAGGGTTCTGTATCGGTTTTATGATTCCAGCTGCAGTTTAACCACCATCTAAGGGATTAATATGGAAAATGACTCATTTGTTTACATCAAGACTTGTACTGTTTTTTTTTTTCTCAGATCTGTTTCGGAATGCTTGGTATCTAAAGCAAACAAATGTCTGTAAAATTTTGTCTGTAATCTGCTCAAACAAACAGTGCCTATAGACTTTGTTTATCCACTATAGAGCTTTGAAAACGTCTTTCAATCAGGTGTTGCTCATAACTGAAACAGTGGCGTGCAAGCAGACTTCGGCTTTTCACAGCTAAATCTTAACATTAACTATTCATGTACACAGCATGAATACATGTACATACATTTTTGTTGTATTTTTTTATGCACTATTGTAAGGCATAATGTGCAGTCATTTTCACAAAATAAACCCTGACAGGGTGATCAGAAACCCACAACATAATTTGCTTGTCCAAAGCTTGTCTTAAATTTGTTATAGAGCCCATGTTGGATTAATGGTTCAAATTAAACGTAGTTCTATATAACACACAGGTAAAAAAACTAAACAAAAAAACAAAAACAAAACTATTTTGCCCCTCCAAGCTCCCGTAATCACTACAAAACACTACAGGGCACAGCTCCTGTCCTCCCTCAAGTTTTACTGTTAAATAGTAATCCTACAACATCTTACAAATCAGTTTATCATGGGAAAAATAAAAAAACCCTGTACCTACACTCAAAATAGCGGCTTTTTTCTTAGACTGGTTGTTTGATACTTAGCATTCCTGTCACTTCTGTGCCGCACAGTTCTTTCTTTTGACCTTGAAACATTGAGCCGTCTATCACAGCATGATTTTGTTTATTGCCGTTTCTGAAGCTTTTTCTTTTGTTGGCATTTTGTGCTCTCTAAACCCAAAGCAACATCCCACCATCCTTTAAAGCCCAAACACAATGGCAGACAGCCGAACGGTCTGTGCAACTCACACAAAGTTCAAACTTTATAATTACCTTCCTCAAGTAAACCCCAAACATGCCACCGACTTAACACACAATTAACGGTGCCTCGCTTATCTTCAGCTTAGTGCTTGCTTCCCCTCTCTGTATGGAGAACATTGTGTCTGGAACGGGCCTCATGGTGCCCCCTTTGCTGGCAGGGGGTCAGCGTAATTTAGCTTCGGCTTACTCATTTGGGCTCAAATTAATAAATTGAGGGACCATCAAGTGTTTGGGGAGCTTTCAACATTGTTTTCCTGTCACAGTACTGTTGAATAGGTAACAAAGAGTAAAGCGGGTTAGAATCTCACCAGGGGCCCCTTAGCCTTGAAGCCATGAAGTATATTCTCTGTATGTATCTCTCAGTGTAATTAACGACAAGCGGACGCACACGCAATACTTTTTTTTCCAAAAGTAATTAAGAAATTATTTACTGCAGGTGTCTAATCAGCACAATATTTTAGACCGTAAGTTCATATAACAATAAAGAATGTAATTACTTATAGGGTGACTCTTTTATTACTTCACATGTACAAGTGCTAGGTCACAAGTCTGTTCTGAACCTCAGCAGCTGGGGACAAAAACAATACTTAATGCCAATAATACAATGCAGCTAAAGTAAAACCATCTATTGTTAGGAAAACAGAATAAATAGGCTTTTAAAAGGAATAAAATGCTTCTCCGTATGTTTTGTTCTTGAGGTCAAAGACCATGCATCTAATTAAGCTCCACAACATTTTCTGCAAATTAATCTGCCACATTGAATAAACTAGTCATATTAGTTAAACTCATATAAAGCATCTGGCTTCTTATTCGAAACCACTTGAGTACCGCTGATATAGACTATGAGGAGCTGTAAATATTCATTTAAAGTTGAAGGAGCTGGCTGTCATTGAGAAACACAAGATGGTAGATCTTGTGTCGTGATATCGAGCCAATTGACACAAACAGCTGAAGTACCGCAGGCGATGACCCACCTTAAAGTGCTGCGATTCTGCCCGCACTCATGCATCTATCAATAATGCAATCACGCTGCAACTCGCATTAATAAGTGATGAGGCTTCTTGAATGTTTTACATCCCTTCAAATGTTTTGATTGACGTGACAGTAGGTGTAACTGCTCAGGCGGGTATCTCTGGATGAAAGCACATCACGCTGACATATTGAATGTAGTCGGAGCACTTCTGATTCAAATTTAACCGACCCTCTTTGATTTCTTACACTTCAGGCTCTAACATGTCTTTAATATCCATCAAAACCTTTGAGCACCTTGTTCAGTGTTGTGTCAGGCATCGTTCTCGGTCTTTCTCTCTTACACTGTTATTTCTGAGGCAACATTTTCCTGGAATGGTCTAAGGCAGGTCTAAGTAAATAGATTACCCAAAATGTAGCCTGGCCTCCATTGATGTCAGCCCTTGCCATGAGGGACAGTAATCTAGATTCTGTATGACCAGCTGTGACCTGACCTCCTCTCAGGGATGGTATAGAGCAGAACAGAGGTAGACATGGATTGGTTTGATGTGAAACCGTTGGGGACTTCATGGCGATGGGATTACAATGAGTTTTATCCATTTTGCTGGGCTGTATCACCTTAAAGTGGGCCCCTGGTACAGCCTTGTTTCCAGTGTTGGGGGCCTCAGCCGCACCCAGAACGCTGTCCCGTGTGTATACATATATATATGTGTATATATATATGTGTGTGTAGGACACCTACAGGGACCCATCTGTGCCTGTTTTCTTTGAGATTCAGCCATGTGATCTGTCCTCCTTTAATGGCTAATTTGGCAAAGTTCTGGGAGATAGATGTTGTCTGCAAAAGATCATATAATGTCAAAGTCAGATGCCCGTAGCATTCACTAGAATTTCTTTATTCAGCTGACATATTTTTAAAAAACGATTTCAGCAGATCTTAAGGACAACTGCAAGCTACATTTGTTTGTATGAACGCAATGTGTTCCTGGGGAAAATCATATTGTTAGAGTGCTTTGTGGGGATTTGGCCATTCCTTGATCTTGGTCTTTTTATTTCAGGTCATAAAGGTTAGTTGGTGACCTAGTTGCATCTGCATTGTCATTTTAGCTCAGTCAGTTAACATTACCCACCCTTCTGCATATCAGACACTAGATACCATTTGCAAAGCAGAATTCAATTTCCAAAGTGCACTACCCTTCCCCTCTGTTGCCCACTTCATTTGCCTGTCCTGCTATTTTGCCTTCACTTCCCTTTGAAATAATAAACTCTTCCCTTTGAAATAATAAACTCTTTCCTTTGAAGTATTATATACACGTTATTCATCAAAGCGTTAAGGATAGCCAAACTTTGGTTGCTAGAGGTAATAAAGAAAATTGAGTAATAATAAATGTATTTTGATATATTTTGTATTTTGTTTTATGTGGAAACTTCTCTGCCTTAAACTTTAGCGATCACATTGATTTTTAATCGCGGGTTAAAATTTAACCTGAAATTGTTGTAGTTAATTCTGGAATTTCTTTGGCTTAGAGTGTGACTTTGAGGTTTATTTCACAGTTTTTCCCCCCCAAGTAAAAAATGTTGAAAGATTAATGTCAGCTTATTGTTACTGCACACTGTTTTGAGCAGCTTTTATGCCAGAAGCACTGTGATGGCTACAAATGTTGCATTGGTAGGCAGCTCACTATGTTTTGGAAGAGAGCTACAGAACCTACTCAGCTTTCTGAGACATCATATGTGAGCACCTAACATGGGGTCTGTTCCTATATGTAGGATACTAAATGTTGCTGCGTCACTGCGTCAGATGTATGTCACTAAAAAGACGATCCCAAAATGCATTATGAGGAGCCCAGTGAAAAGGTCAGGCAAGGTGGTGATTTGTGTTGACTGAAACTTAGGTTAGGTTATAATACACATATATAACATTAAAAAATTTGAACAAATTAGATTCATAGCTTGTTAGGCTAAGCAACATGATAGTCAAAGTTTATTTAAATAAATTGGATGTGAGGAATGGTATTTGTGTGACATATTAGTATGCTTGCCTAGTCATTACACATTTGGTTGTGTTACTGTATATGTTAAACTTGTGGTTACATTGTGAAACTTTTTGGAAGCAAGCTCCAGCTTAAACCACAGTAATTAGATTCCCTACATTGAACGGTGGCTTGAGGCCCCTGTAGGTGAGCTCCACAAATCTTGTTCCTGCCGTAGCTCAGCACTTTCTCTCAGCGTTATTGCTGGAGGGAAGGTGATGCTGGATGCCATGCTTTCTTCAGGCTAATGATGCTCCTGGTGGAAATGGAGGATTTTGAACTCTCTCCAAGCTCTTGGATGCCGTCTTGACACCCTGTCAGAGATTTGGCCCGCGGCAGAGCCAGTTTCTCAGTTGCTGTTTGAACCTGGTCGGACGGAGCTTCATTGACAGCAGTGATGAAAGACTGGACAGCGCTCAAAGCTCTGAACAGCCGTCCTGTTCGGCTCTCAGAGGAGCTAATTCAGCAAAGCTCACACACAAACAAACAGAGTAAAAACCTCTCCCACAGTCTGCCAGCCAGTAACTGATACTGGTTCAGACAAACACAAAAAACAAACCACAGTATATTTTTACTAATGCAACAAACTCATGCAGACAACAACAAACTATGTCAGTAAAGAGCTAGAGACTTTTATTTAGAGCATTTTTATTTAATTTGTACAATTTTTAGCCTTAAAATACCTTGTATTAGCTTTAGTGTTTAGATGCTATGCTTATCATGGTTTTTAGTTTTTTACCGTGTTTTACTGTTATTTGTCATACAATATCCATTTTGCAATCTTCTTACAATTGATGCATATTCAAAGCTATTCAATGATTGACTATACCTCAAAATCTCTGGACTCTGGATTTTTGGATTGGAATTTTGTTTGACTGTTTTATCGTTGTTGTGACATATCCAGGGCACGACTCTGAATTTATATTTGTATTGTCAAAATATTCATGAATAATTATCACTGCTGAAGATCTGCTGTCTATAATAAAACAAAATGAAAACTTTAACTTAAAATGAAAAAAATGTAATGCAAACAAACAGGTCTTTTAAATGGAGCCTTGCTATCTGTCATTCTTAGGTCTGTGAACCTTATGTACTGAAAATGCTATACAATTGTTTATAATCCAGTGCTGATAATATCTAACCACTTTCTCTTCCACAGCTGTTTAAATGCTTGCACTTACTGCAAAACCAAGCACGCCAGAGGGGATCTGGCCAGTTACCCCATAGAGGAGCTTGTTGAGAGAGCCAGGCAGTCCTTCCAGGGTGAGTCTTGAGTCTCCCTCAATCATGACATTGGCCCTTTTCCTTGTGTTTAACCCAGTCCACGCTTCAGTCTCCAATTACAGTCTCCAATGCTGGATCACAGCTTAGTCCAACCAGCAGGATTTAATGCATTTTGATTGATGTATAATCTTGATACTGTATATCATAATCATAAGCTTGACCCATAATTTTATCTCATTAAGATGCAATACAGATCTTAGGCCCTTTTTTATATATGAGAAAACATTTAGGTCATGATAGCCTGCAGTATTTTGAAGGCCTATAGAATTATATATGTATTCGTTTTTTTTATTCCTCATGGAAGTGCAGTTAAAGGAATCAAATATCCTGTTTCAATAGTGATCAAGTACAAATTCCAGAAAATAATAGCTAAAGTGCAACAAATGTACTTAATTCTCTGCTCACAGCGTCAGTCACTAGGCAGATAAAGTTTAAAATGTTTTGTTGTTCACAAGCAACCAATCAGAAGATCTTGTCACTTTGGTTTTTTTTGTTGCACTAAAGTTTATTTTTTTTATTTTTGTAGAGTATGTAGTTTAATGTTTATTTCATTATGGTGCTCAAAAATATAGTTCTCTTGAGGAGACTCTCAATCATTGGATAAAAGGCTGAAGTGTTTTTAAACTTTGGTTCATAAAGCTGGTGAAATCTCTTGTTCTTTTGTCTGAGTTCTAGTACAGTGTATTGATTGGGGCCAAATGCAGGCAGCTTTATTTTGCCCAGACACATGCTTATGTTTTTTGGTCTTACAGATAATGCCTGTCAACAGATGTGCCCATGCATCTGTTGTGGGCTCCTGGCCATGTTTACACACACACGCGCACACACACACACACGGCAGCTCTGATCCTTTCTCTGTAGGACAGGATTTAAATGGACTGGATTGATGGATTGTGTACCTCTTTGGACTACCTCTTTGGACCTCTTTTGGAGTTCCTTTGTATGAGAGCTGGGTCACTTTATAATAGCTTTTTTTAGAGCACTGCATTCTTCAAATGTGTGCTTGGACCAGATTGTCAGTCTGTCCTGTGATCACTGAGAAAGCCACACTGATTTGGTGCTTTGAGCTGTGCAGTGTTTAAATGGGAGACATAAAATGTAATGTGATGTGTGTGTTGGGCTGTCATACTTTCATGACAAATAATTAGTCAATATTTTTTATGGCAATGTTTTTAAGTTAACCCTGTCATTTGACTAATCAAATGATGCTTATTTGAAAATGTAAAAATGCAAAATTATAAAAAAGGTTTCTTTGACGGTTTGGTGTAGGGGTAGAGTGAGGGTTAGGGGATAGAATATACAGCTGGTACAGTATTAAAGGCAGTATGTCTATGGAATGTCCTCAGAAAACAAAGAAAACTAACGTGTGTGTGTGTATGTGCATTCCTGTGTGTGCCTGCGTGCATGCGTGTGTACGTGCATGCATGTGTAACTCGTGGCTCATCAGCAGTTAGAGATGTGGAAGTGTGGGGCAACAGGCCGTTGGTGGTCATCCAGAGTCAGAGAATAGCAGCTTGTGAAATAAGGAAGTTGGGGTGGTTGATTGGCAGAAGTCACATTTGTATTGCATTAAGCAACATTCGAGTGTGTTTGTGAATTTGTTCAACTGTAATTGAGCATGTCTGTTATAGCTGAGGCACCTTACGGGTGGTTTTGTGATCTGAGAAAGTTTTTTCTGTTTTTGGCTGTTCTTCTTTGAGTACTTGTGGAGTATGAGCGTCTTTCACACAAGCAGATACCATCAGCCCACATGTTATTTTTGAAGACACGCATTTCAGTAGGTGTGTTCCATATAGAAAAGGGGCTATGAGGCCCATATTTTTAAAATAGTACACATTATACATGCTATGCTGAATTAAACACGCAACCTAGTGAGGTGAGACAAGCTGTAAACAAGCATTTACACCTGCATACTTTTTTTATGTGTGCAGAAATTAGTATGCTAGTATTCTGTTCCTAATATTGAATAATATTACACATTTTTATACATTTTGTTTTACACATATTTACACAGTTTATAGATGCTTTTACCTAAACTTCCTTACAGTATTTTTTTTAAAGTGTACATTTTCTTAGTACAAGTAACTACAGCCTGAAACTACAGCCTTAGTGTTGCAAGCACCATGACCTTCCAGTTGAACTATTGAAGAACTGTTGACTATACTCGGCCAATCATAAGAAACCGCCAGCTGTTCCAAACACCTGTTAGAGCAAAACATCTAGGAAAATAAAGCAGCTATTAGATTATGAAGTATAACCCTCATGGTTTGCTACGCATCACAATCTGTAAGGCAACACGTGCAAGGTTAGCATACATCAAACACCTCACCTGCACAGCCAGTCCACATAAACCATCCCTGTTCACAACAAGCTTATTAAAATTTGAATGTGGAAATCAAGAGCAACAACTCTATACTGTATTGCACTAACACAAGATGATGGAGGTTAAGAGATGCCCGTTAAACAGAAAATGACTGAAATGCCAGCTGGAGGCCTCGCAATTCAGCACAGCAGCAGGACTGACAAAATAAACAAGCGATTTCATAATGTATCTGCTACCTCAAAGGCAAACTATATTATCTAAATGCCTCTCCTGTTCTAAAGAGGGTTTAAGGTACCTGCTACAATATTTTCTCAACCATGTTTATCTCCTTTTCCCAGATCTCACAATGGATCCTAATATCATGTGCGTAATGAAAGTGAGGATTTAATTTATGCTGAACTGAAAAAGATTTCCTGTAGATTTATTCATATTTGATTTGAGGTAAATAGCAGAGAGGGCCTGCCATTTTAAGCAGGTGGAATTGAATAATGATTCAAATGGTAGAGGAATAACTGCAGACTGTCTGTCTGTCTGTCTCTGTCTCTCACAAAAACATTGTACAGTAAGGAAAATGAATGTTCAGTTAATTTTTAGGTATATCATAACGATGTTTAAAGAAGTAGATATAGCCATTTACAATACTTTTGTTTTCTATTTATAAATACTAGATAAAAAAGCCACTGTTGTACATCAGTGTTGGTAGATGTTTTTTAAACTTTCCTGAGATAAATCAGTTAGATTTTCTCTCTCTGCGTTTTAGTTGGCAGTCTTGTCATATTGTCAGTGGTTTAAAACACGTGACGCGCACACACCAGCATCAGGCCTGTGGTTTTCAAGTCCCGCAGTGAAGAGTGTAATTAACACTGGTCTTCGGCATGTTCATTAAGATTTTAATCACCAGCAATGGATCTATTGATTCTTCTGTGCTCATTTTATTGAGCCAAACCAAGACTTTACGCTCTCCGTCACTGCCACCGTCCAGGGCCATTGAATACATTCACTGTAGCAGTATGAGGTCACTTCATTTCATTCATTAAAAGGGCTGATATATATAATGTGTGACCGTCAGTAATTGCTGAAACTTGAAAGTGAAGTTGAGTTTGAATGTGCCCTGGATCATTAATGTATAGATTCAGAGTTCAAAAAGTAAGTGTTTAAAGAACTTTCAGACTGCAGGAAAAAGAGACCACCGTTTCTCAACACTTTTCCAACATTGCTTTTGTTGCAGAGGGCCTTGAGTTGAGGGAAGAAAACTAGAATAAAAGTTTTTAACTTAACTGCGTTTAGCCAGATCAAACATCAAACAGGTCAAACATTTTATTGCTAGTTGTTTGGAACGAATTACCAACTTTATATCATGAAATGTTTTTTAACAAATTTATATCATTGTTCTAAATGTCAAGCAGTAGCGCTTCATCAGAATCTTGTCGCACGTTGGCATTTTAAGTAAACAGAACCTTTTACTTATAAAACCAATACCTAATACCTAATGTACAGCCGCTGTAGTACTATGAACTCCTTACTAGTTATTCTCACAAACATACGGCAGGTGCAGTCCTAATCTTCTCTTGACGCTCCAAAAGGAAAGTATCACACAAACCAGCAGAATTTAACAGAATATGAATTGATCCTTCGGCATGTCAACAGAACCCAGTTTTTTGGGCATGCAACAAATTACCTCCACTGTTTTAAATGGACCCTGACATTGAAATTGGCAAGTTGCATAGGGTCTTAATTCTTGGAAAATTAGATTAAACCATGTATGTTTGTGCATGACATGCTATGTAAATTCTTCACCCAGTGGCTAAAGCCATGTCTGAGATCCCTATTAAAGTGCAGGTGATGTATTTGTACATCCTGTTCTTCACGATCATTAGCTGATTGGCCACAGAATGATTAAACGCACACACGTGCCTTGTTCTGATCAAGTCCGATTTGTCTCTTACCTCTTGCTGTCTTTGGCCATCTGTTTAGCTGTGAAATGAAAATACAGCTTCACATTAATTACCCAGCAGCAGGGGTCCATTACTGTACCACATCAAGAGGTGTCCATATGTGGAGCACCACCTCATTTACACCACGAGCCGTCAGCTTTCTTTTCATCACTGTGCACTCTGGATGGACAACTTTCTTTATCACTTTCTTTGTCACATGTGGCTTTGTAAACTTTCCAACAGTGGACTTTATATGCCAATCCTTTGTACGAACCCCTGCAAAGATGTAAATGTTTTTGTGACTACAGCACATTTAATGAATTTTATTGAGGTTTATTGAGGCTCTGTCAACTCCTGCTGATTCCCTACGATTGTAATTTCAATATAGATTGATTAAAAAACTCAGTTACATGTAGTAGAAAGGTAAACATTTAGATTTCGCTTTAAGCCTCAAAGTCTTAATGATGCTTGCACACTAATGATACTTGTACTGCTGGTTCTCACTTTCAAGGCTGAATTTGTTAAAAGTTTATTGATTAGTGTGGTAAGCGCAGACCAAAATGAACTTATTGACAGCATGTGAAACGAGCTTGTCTACTGATATGGCACTATCAGACCTGATCATTTATTTATTCTACTCATACTCATTTATTCATGATTTGTAAGCCAGTAGGACACCAAGAAGGTCTCATTACGAATTAGTTCGATCCAGCCAGTTATCAGGAACAACGGCAACACGCAATGCCTTTTAATTAGCTCTCAGATCACTTACATCAGAAGATTGTAAGGCAGTACATTTCTGTAGTGTTTTGACTGATTAAGATTGTAAAAACAGTTCTCTGAAGTGTTCACACTACTGTTGTGTTTAACTAGATTTGTAACATGTCCAGCAAAGGATTGCAATAGTTTCCTGAGAGTGAATCAAGCTAAAGCATCCCTCTTTGGTTGTATAAGCACCACAAAACATTTATTTGTCAGTCTGTAGGGTCATTGTCTTATGTTTCGTGATGTCCATGAAAAGTGCACTTGATGGTTTAACACTCCTTGATTTAACAATACATCACAGACGCCCTGTCTGGTGGTTTGCTATATTTAATCAAAGCTAGGTGAGCACAGGCCATGCTTAAAACCACACTATTAGTGCTGCTGGGTTCTATAAGAGCATTGAGTTATTGAGTCTATAGGTTCACCATATGCTCCACTAAGGAGTAAGTGGACGAGCGGTAAAAGTGCCGTCATAATGCTTTAGAGCTTGTCTGCAGATGTGAGACTAATGAGATGTGGTGCGGATTGACTCCCGTGCAGAAGTGGAGTCCACTGGGAGTTGACTCTGGGTCGAGTCCAAGAGCTCCGCTTCGAACGTGAACTCGATCACGAGTCCAGCTGGGTTCAGACAGGGTAAACACCCCCTTTCTATCTTTCTACATCTTGCTCGCTCTCTGCTCGGCTGTGTTTACTCATTTCTGCATTGCTGGCTGGTCCGGGTGCTTAGCAGTAAATGAGACACACATGGGAAATGATGGGCCAGGCAATAGACCACCATTCCAAGAACTTCCTTTGTGCAGCTTGCAAACACCTCCAGATGTGCTGGTCCTGTCCAGCACTCAAAATAAGAGCTACAGTGGACCCAAAAAGTATTTGAATGCTTAAGCAACACAAAATTGTATGAGTGTCATCATATTGGATTGGAACTAAATATGAGACCAGTGGAAACAAACAAATGCAAACATCTGTGAACAAATGATTCACAGATGATTCTAGAACTTTTCATAGGTGCCAAATACTGTGTCCAGGTATTGTTTTTGTCATCATTTAAACACTAAATTTTATGTTTGTATTACGTTTATGATAACACCAGGGTAATGTTAATGTCTCCTACCCCTACAGCTAACCCCCCACAAACCTGTTGACATCATTATATTTAAACGTAAACATAATTTGGCAGATTTATGAGCTTTTTTATGATGGAAAACTTCATAAAGTCCTCAGGCCATTTTGAACTACTTTTTGAAGGGTATTTCCAAACAAGTAAACCAGACCTGTAACACATGGGTGAAGAGACACATTTAATTGCTGTCTCTTGTAATTAGATTTTTTTTTCCTCTGAACAGATGCAGAAAAGTTTCCAGCCATGAATCTACAATATGTCTGTCTGTCTTTATCTCCCTGTGTATTTTTGTCTCTCTCTGATATGTCTACACTAAAAGCCAACTGTATTTAGTTTATGGAAGAGCGCCTGTGACTGTTCTGTGCTACAGTAGATCTGCGTATTGTCTTAATGACATTGTGTTGAAAGCTGCTGCATTTAGAAGCTTGTTAATATACACAGAGCGGTTTCATCTCTGCTTGAGAGAGCTCATAACTCACTGATACAGTGTACATCTGCAATTGTAAATTGATTATTGGCTCATCCAAACTTGGCATACAATGTAAGAACACAATAGACACGCTTCCCCAAGCCAGAGAATTTTGTGTACATCTGAGAGACCGTTGCAGTGTTTTTATTAGCGTGTGTTTGTCACATCCTATTAGCCACATGAAGTTGTGAGTTGCAGCCCTTTTAATAGTCTAGTGGCTAAACAGCAGCCACATGCGCCTCTTATACTGCAGGAAGTTGAGTTAAACTATAGTTTTGTGCTTGCATGTGCAAAATTCACAGCCACAATGTTAGGTTGTTGTGTCCTGGTCAAAACAGCCCACCCTGTGATGTTGTGGTTCTGGTGATCGGGTCACTGCGTCAATGCAAATCTCATTGCTGAAAGTAATAACACATGCTTTGTTTGTATCTTTAAAACAAAGTATAAACAATGATGCAGTTTTTGTTATTGCTTGAGAGTTGTTGTCAAAGTAATGTGTGTGTGTGTGTGTGTTTGGTTATCTGTAAGTTCCTTTCTGTGCTTTAGTACTGTAGATACCCCCTAAAGTGAGGGTGCATCTTTGTTTGCTTTATGGGTCTGTCTGCATGCTGTTTAGAATTTGAAACTACCTGTGAATGTGTGTATATGTGTCTTGTTCTCAGACAAGGTTAAATAAATCCCAGGTTGGAGTTTACAAGCAGAGCGGTTAAGCTACATACATGAGGCCAGCATTAATGAATTCTCCTGTCAAATATTTACTGAGCCATTCGCCTCGAGCCCTCAGCCCACCTCTGCAGGCAACTGTGCCTCTCCACCTCCCACACACATAAAGTTGATATATGGCCCAGACTTTCCATAGAAGCACTGACATCCCACTAAACAGCAAATGAGAAGGGAGGGTCTGAAAATTCTCAACACTGTCTGTCTTTTATCTGTCTTTTTAGGGCAACACACAATGACGTTTAAACTGTAACACAGGTCTGTTGGAAACTTTTTTTTTTTTTTTTAAATCTGTTCAATTTTATATATGTATTTGTTTCTTTTTGTTTTTTGATCAAGAGTGGTGATTTATTAATGAGTGTATGTTGTTAATGTTTGTTGATGTTGCAGCAGTTCTTTAATCCAAGACAAAATTCTCCTTCAGGATAAGTAATACCTTGACCTTAAAAACAAGCAATTTGTACACTGCCAAAGTGTAAACACTATCAAAACAACCTGATCGAGCAACCTGATTGAGATCTGCAGACGTGTGTGTACAGGTGTACTTTTAGAAATCAAGTTCACTTTTGATTAACAACCTTTCCTCGCTCTTTTCACAGCCTAAAAACACATCTTAACTATTTCTGACTGTTAAACACTTAGAGTTTTGTATAGTGTGTAAGCACTTTCAGGCTGTAATACACCCTTGGATCTATCTCAGTGGTCAGCACCATTTATATGATAAGGGCAGGTGCTCCTGTGTTTGGGGAATTGTATCTCACACTGGTAGGCTTGCTGTCCCATGACAGTTGAACCTGACAGATGGACCTTTACCCTTATAGCACAGGACAAAACATGGGTGAAAAAGCAGACCTCCAATTTCAATTACACAGCAACATAGTGACCATAGAGTTGCACATGCTTTCATCAATACTCAAAGGCATTCTGTCCGGGGGCAGGCATTCCCATGGTGCAGTGCTAGGCAGTGGCACAGAACATGTGCTGACAAGCAATCACACAGTTGACATTACCTCTCTGTGCTGTGAATCTTGAGTGGTTCTGTTTGGGTGAGCTGGTGGGCATTGGATCTCCAGCAGCCAGTGGCCCCAGGAATGCAATCTTTAGCCCGGCTTAATAGACAAGCAAAGGAACACGTGTAGTCATTAGTGATAAAGGAAGACAAATAGATAGTCACAGAGATGTGTTTGGAAGGTGTATAGTCACCCACTCAAAGTAGAGTTTAGCGGTCCAACACTTCATTGGAGATATTTGAGGAAATGAGACTTCTACACTCTTCAACTGCTCCAGAAGTTTAAAGTTATGAATATTTTATATAATTCATTGAATTTGCTCTTCTGTCAGTCTGCAGTATTCTTGTTTAGTGTCTAATGGATGATGGACTTTCAGAGCCAGTCAGTCTTTCCTAATCAGTAGCGATCAGTTGAGTCTTGGACTCCTGTTGGCATATTGAATTAACGACATGGGTATTTCGCAAAATAGGAATTTCAAGTTGTTTTTGGGGAATGCATTTTTTCTTTTTAATTTTCCATCCTTAAGCTTTAATTAGTCTACAAGGCTTCTGTGAGAAAAGTAGAAACAGTCGGGACTCGGGTAATATAGCACAGCAGTTGATTGGTTGTTGCAAATGACCATGATAACACAAATTAAATCTTTAAAAAGCTTTATGGCAGTATCTTTAGACATTAATTCTCAAACTTTTGTAGTTTGGCGTCAAGATTCTTATCACAGTTTTTGTTGTGTGACCATAAAACATTCGACCCCCTCTGGACATATTTTAAAATGTCAGTGTTAAAATGTCAGTGTTAGTGTTAGATATATTAAGTGTGTGCTAAGGTACTCAGGCTTTAAATATTCAGTCTGTTTAGGATCCAACACATTTATTTGGCTTTCTAGAGCCACACTTCATAAATACACCTTTAAGTTCATTGAAACTTATCCTGCCTCAGACAGGCACCTCAGGTTATTCAGTCCAATGGAAGACAGAGGCCTGCTGTATCAGATTGGGGGCAATAGCCTTTCACTGACAGACTTTCAGCTCCATTTGGCTAGAGAGAAAGAGAAAGTTCGCTCAAAAATAATTTTGTTCACCCTTACTGTATGTCATTCCAAATCTGTGTGACTTATTTTCGGTCATGGACCAAAGAAGTTTTTTAAGAAAGTTCATGTCCCTCCTTTCAATATAGCAAAATCATACAATGACCAGGTTGTCAAAGAAAGAAATCTCTACAAGAAAGTAAATTAATAATATTTTAAATATTTTGCTGTTAAATAATCCCTGGTCTTAGCGTGTACTTTTTTCAATACTTCTCAGACAAAAAAGTCATGAGTTCTGAACAGTTAATGAATAATGACAAAATTAATATTTTTGGATGAGCTTTTCCTTTACAAAAAAAGTTTTGGAGGTCTTCTAGTTGTAGTATTTTCTTTTCACACATTTTAGATGTTTTATTTTAAAATTGCATTAGGTAGCATAACTGTACTGGTAAGTTGCTCTTTGGATTTTGTATTTGTTTAGTTTTTTTTCCTTTATTCTTTTTGCTCTTTCTTTCAAGAGAATGGTTGAAGGGGCCATTGGGCTTTGAGTGAATTGTCTCTAGATGTAAAAATGAGTCATTGTGCTGTGCTGAGCATGCAGCATGAGCATGTCTCTGTGCACTGGGACACAAACTGTGCACCTGCTCTTTAACCCTGCCCAGATCCCACTCCATGAGCTACTCCCATTGGGCAGTCAGATGATGATGTCAATGCCCTCATATCCAATAAGCACTAGTTCATGGATATGTGAAAAGCATGTCTGCCTTCTGCCCTTTTCAAAAGCAAAACAATTACAGAAAGGTCTTTTTTTTCTGCCCCTGTATTTGTGGTGAATGGGGCACTTGGCATGCAGTGGGTCTGAGTGGCTACTGCATGGGAGGTGATGTTTTATTACGCATTATTACAGTGATGTTGTGGTAATTTCATCTTGTCAGGTGGCTCGCTGCAGATCCCCTGAGGGCCTGAAGCATGGGTGCCACCTGCTCTGCCCTCTTCATAGCCTTTACAAACACTAATCTTTCAGTCCTACCTTCTGTATGTTCAATGCTTGCCTTTGTTGACTTTCTGCTTGCCCCACCTGTTAATTCTTCCAGACAACTGAAACCAAAGACCTCTTCTTGAGGACAGGTGGGCAGATTTAAACTTGCATCACCTGCGTGAGCACCACAGCTTAACATGTGGTAGCGAACAGACATTTTACAGTACACTTACTACATAGACAGTCCCCCTGGTGTAATCTGTTATCAGCCCTGATGTTTAACCACTTAAACATTTGATTTTTTTTTTGGTTTAATCTGAATGGGTGTTATAAATTTGTAGTGACAGAATACCAAATTCACGCTTTGGGTCCTAACCAGGCCTGATGCAAAAGATTCCACAGGCAAGATTCATCTATCCACACTGTGACAGCCACTGTCAGTAAAAAAAACATTTGTTGTCCAATGCATAGTTATGTTAAGTAGCAAAAGTTTAAGCCTGCCTCATTTGATGTGGGTTAGGATAAAAAAAAAAACAGGTTCATGTAAAAGACACTTCATCACATCATGCCTAATTTAGAAACTGTAAATCTATGGCCAATGTGCTGAAATCACGAATAACAAAATCAGTGGCACTAACACTCACACATCTCTCTTATTCTTTGAAGATGCTCACCTCAGCTCAAACACTTAATCAGAAACCTGAGCACTACTCATTTTCTCCAGACACTCTCATGTCAGAGTTCAAGGCCTCATGAGGTCCATGGTGTCAGGTTGGCCTGTGGGCCTCCTGTGTGTTCAGATTTCCAGCTCTTTTAGGTCTCGCTTGTCGGCAATGCAGACGGTTTAATTATGTGTCTGCTGGATCAGAGGTCAGCTTGTGACTGTAGACAGGTAACCTCAGGGGCTTCTACAGTTTGTGGACTGTGTGTGTATATGTATTTGTGAGGTGTTTTACTAGCTCCTCTTTATAACAGGCTGGCTTTCAGAAAGAAACTTGGATTCTTGGTTTTATTTCCACAGATCTTCTGTCTGAACTTGAGTTTCTTAATGTGTCATCATCTAAACAACATGGTAAAAAGAGACGTAACAAACTTTGATCTCTCAACAATAAATGTTTCTGCTGATTAACCCGAGGTAAACATAGCAAACATTGCTTTAAGTATCTAAGCCCAGATATTCTCAACAGTATACTGTACAGTATGTTTACACACAGTACAGCCAAAAACCTTGTTCATTTTATTCCTGAAAGGCAAACAAGAAGCAGGTGACTTAGAAGCAGGTCTTTAACATATGGCTGTGATTGTTTTAGAAGAACAAGTGAGCATGCAGTGAGTAATTACTGTTTTTCTAGTTCTGAAGACATACAGGAGACTTGCTGTTGTGGGGGATGGGATATTGAATCTTGTTCCTCTGTTTGCCAGTAGGTGTCAGCAGTGCCTTAGATTGTTCTGAATATTGCAAATTTAGTTCTCTCTTCCTCTATATGCGTCTCATCTGTTGGATTGTTTAGAGTTTTTTAGACTCCTCTGGCACACTTTTTATTTGGTATGTTCATAAAATTTTCTCATGTTCAGAGCACAGCATGACCTTATCACTACTGGCCTCATGTATGACACTTCCACTATATATAGACACACATATACATATATACGCTACACACACACACACACATACACACACAGATACATATCTGGTGGTTTGGTACTTTTCAAGAGAAAACACTGTTAAAGACTGACAGTATTTGGCACAAAGGAATCTGTAACTTTCTGCTTTTAATGGCAGCAGGTGAGGTGTTTCAAGTTCAAGTTGCCTTGTGTTGCGTTTAGCTTTGTTTAGATGTGTGTGTATGCGTTAATGTTGTTCATTGTTTGTGGAGATGAAACGCTAAGCATGGGTGCAGAATTTGCCAGTTAGAGGGAATCCCGCTCACTCAGTGTTATTGTTTGCTTACCCAACAAGTGTTTGTTTACATTTGGGTTGTGTGCGAGTGTGCCTCCCCCTTTACTGAACGCTTAACAAGAAAGCGTCTCTGCTTAACAAGAAAGCGTCTCTGCTTCACGTGCCTGTGTCAGCTGCCACATGTGGATTGGAATGGGATGATGTCAGTGTGTGATTTCAGCACCGCCCATCGTAGAGGTGTGAACTGAATCTTCAGCGAGAGCGGAGGGAGTATACACACACACGCACACACACACACTCCAGCACTGACACTGTATGTTTAAAGAGCTTTAGCTCTCTGCTCTCAATGGATGAAGTCAGACACTCAGCTCCCTTTGGGCCACAGTGGTCATGCATAGATACAGAGCACACTTTGATCACAGTATTTCAACTGAGCGCATGACGTTTAAACATTAAACATTATAACATATTAAACATTATAACACTCATTTCTTCGTTCATTTAAATTTTATTACAGAAACAGCTGATGAAAATTCTGTCATCAGTTGACTCACTCTCATGTGATCCTGTCAGTATGACTGACAGTTTTCTGTTAAAGTCATATGAAGATAAGTTTGAAAGCAAAGGTTTGTCCAGCAACACACAAACTACTCAGGTCAGGCAAGTAGAGAGATGTATTCTGAGAGCAAACATGAATTGCATATTACATTACCCATGATGCCTTTTCCCAGCTGTGACTCATCAGGTCAGGTTTAAAGTCAAAACAGAACCTGAGAAAGCTGACAGGGAAAATCTGATATGATTGGCAGCTTTCCTTTTCCCAATAATAGACTGGCGGAGGCCTGTTTGATGCTCATTGTAAAGTAATTAACAGCCCATTGACGATTATTGAAGAACAAAACAACTATTGAGGAACTAGATCAGTCCAGTAGCATGAAGAGATTCACACTGGATATCGTATGTCAAACTTCAGTAATAGATCTTCAACTTTATTATACACTGTTAGATAGCTCTCTGGAATGCTTGATTGTCATTGGTCAACTGTTTTGTATAATAACAGCTGACCTTTATACTTTAATTGACTGCTGGTCTAAACAGACAGGTTTCTATACTGGTATGATAGCTATGTAGTTGTTTATTCAGCTTGTTGCTGGGTAATTCAGGAGATATCATATAGTCAGTTGGTCACTATTGCAAATTTATTCTGTATAGTATTCCCTACTTGCATGACAAATTACATGAAATATTCTTGCAAACATGCTTTTCTGTTTTTGTAGTTTGACAGGTTCTTGCATGCCTCAGATGATTTTCAAGACACCATCTCAGTCGTGTTGGTTTTTTTATGCCACATCCCCTGAATTGTGTCTAGGGCCCACAGTCAGAGAAAATAGCTCCTCATCAGGCGATTTGCAGTCTGGGAAATTTGTTAATGGATTAGCTTGTTAAGTTGGAGCTTTTTTGGCACTTCATTAAAATGGTGATGGAGTGGCCCTCGCAGACGTGACAAAGGTATATATGAGGTCTTTGTTTTGTAGAAATGAAAATGAATCCTACTGTATGCACACACACACACGTTTCTAATGCAAATGCGTGTTAATGAGATCCATAGCTAATGAAATGTTGACAGGGCCGTGGTTCAGAGCCACCGTCGGCTTTGAAGTGCGAGGCTGGCACGCGGAGGAGAGACAGCCTTGATTTCACCACACACACATTTCCTGTGTAATATTTCACATAGCATCAGCTGTGAATTTATCATTTGAGATTATTTGCCAAATATTTTTTCCCTTGTTCAGCTGAAAGGAAACATTTATTAATAAATTGTCGGTTTGCACTAAATTCATCTCTCTGGCTGTGATTAACGGCAGCCTGTTTATGCCGACGGCCTGTAAAAGAGCAGAGCATAATCCTGACATCTTTCACACATCGACAGGATGAGACAGTTGTGTAGCATCTGTGTTTGGAGTTCTTATTTGATGGGCACATTCATGCGATTGGTTTAAAGTGTGTGATTTTTACACCGGTCTTTAATCCAGAACTGTTCTTGCACAGAAAAGTGAGACACAGACAGAACTGGTGTCAAAGGAGAATGGGAGGAACAGTGTGGAGTCCACTGTCTCTGTAGCATGTAAAGAGAGAGAATGAAAGTGTTTTGAATGGAGAGGAACAGTGAGGTAGTATTTTTTTCTTAAGTGTTGTGCAGTTCAGTACAGATGGCAGCTCCCCCAGAGAGTGTGCTTTAATTTTACTCTGTAGAGTGTTTATTTCCTCTAGGGGCTTTGCAGGAACCAATCTAAACCCCCATAAGTGAAAGGGACAGCTAATACTGACCTAAACATACATTCTGTATGCACACACACATTTATGTTCTTGTAAGTACACACACTTTTACCTGCATTGCTCTCAAATGCAGTTGATTCATATGACAGACAAATAAATACACAGGCATTTAATTATACCATGACTCTGAAAGTGGACTATGTCATTTAGTAATACCAAAGTAAAGGCCAAACAAAAAAGACAATGTTTTTCTTAAGCTGTCGGCTGAACACATTAGTTTGGTAGTACACTCTGGTTTGATCTGTATGCACCTGCTGTTGCAGGAACACTGCTTGAGTGTATAAGTAAACACATTTTTGCATGTGGTGGAAGTAAAGATAGATGTGTGTGTGGGAGAGTGTTTTAGGTCAGTAAAGATTAAACTAACCCTTTATGTTGATAACAAAAAGATGAGGCTGTGTTTCCATATTTTGATTTTCCACATCCCATCTCACACACTCTTTCTGACACTCTTTCTTTTAAAAAGCTGTCTTTGCATGGGTTTCTCATGTGTAACTCTGTAGCAGACCTCATTTCACCACATTTCAGATATAAAATGAAAGTTGTTAAAGTGAACAGAGTTAACACCAGTCCTTAACACACAGGATGTCATATGTTTGAAACACTGCTTGATTGCTATCACATTTTACTTTTCCAGGTAAAAACATTTCAACAATCTATTACTGTAAATTAATAATAATAATCATTTAAAACCTCTTTATCACCTTAACACTTTAGAGCTGGTAACTGCTGTTGAATTTTTTTGAATAGATTGTGGTTTTTGAGCAGATGGTTGGTGAATGTTTGGTTAACCCCCCCACCCTACACACACCCTGATGTATTCATACACACAGATAATCACACAATATGTACACATACACACAAACCCCTGCCATTCAGATAACATTGTTTTATTCTAAACAAGCTTTTCTATTCGCTGTGAATAATTAATCCTGAACAGTGGCTGAATCAGCAAAAGATTCATCAGTAAAGAAATGACTCAAATCTGAACCAATTGTTTTTTTCCTGAACTCAATTTGCCTCTGAATGCTCTGTTGAGATTCTAGTTATGCGTGTATTGCAAAGATATTTGTATTAACCACCAAACAAAACAAAACTGTTTATGAGATGATATTGGAATTGCACAGTAGTGCCCTCACAGTGTTGTTAAATCTGTCCTTTAGCTGTCACGTTTTATCAAGAGTAACATCATTGAGTACACACACAAACACACTCTGATGCTGTCATTCCAGCATATTTAGCCCTCCACAGCTCAAAAACACACACATTCACTCACATCATACCCCACAGAGGTGTGTGTGATCTCTTTACCTCCAGTCCAGTGTTGGTAGCACCAGGGGCTTTGATTTGGCCTAGAAACTCAGGCTCTGCCTAAAGTCTCACTGTGGAATGTGAGAGGACTGTCCTTCGGGCTGTGTGAAAACTACTTTCAGGGCAAAATTCAGTACAGCCACACATGGGGCTTCTGTAAGCAACCCTGAAGCCCCGATGACTGAATGTGTTTTTGTTTTTCATGAACACTCAAACCAAAAACTTCCCTGAGTCCTCCTGTGAACAATTCCTCTTCCTGTCTGTGCTGTGGGTTACAAATGGCATTGCTTTTTGACAGCCTTGTTTTCTTTCCAAAACTAATGTTTACTGATATCTGCGTTTCTCTGGATTCATGGTCTGAGGCGATCAGAGCTGATAAAGATGAGAATTCTCCAGCTAGATTTATCAATGTTGTAGACCCCTAAGAGACTCTAGCAACCTTCACTGAACATTCATAGATGTTTGCTTGCTTATTTGTTTATCTGGGCAACAAACAATGCTAAATCAGGGAAGAGGATTTATGTTTTATTGTTTTGTAGATAGCAACGAAGTCAAGCCAGTATCACCTCTGTAAGGAAAGGCCTTTGAGAGGCAGTCAGTAGATAGTTTGCTTTTAAGTGGTTTATTACATAGAGATTTCAATATTTTTTTGTCTGTCAGTTTTTTGAAGGGGAATTTAAACTCTTGCTCTTAATGAAGCTCTTAATTTTGAGGAATTAAGTTTTTTTTACATACATGAATGATACTTATACTTAATACTATTATTGTGATCAGACTTTTACTTCACTTTTAATCAAAAGCAGAAAGACTCAAAACATCTTTTGTATAATTCATAAATTAAAACAAAACTGCACAAACAGTTTCCATTTTTTTTTAAACTACCTTGATGTTGGATTCTGGCTGCTTTGAGAAAAGACCAGGGCATTCAGGGAATTGTGGGTATTCTCTTCAGTACTTGGCCTTCTGACTGTAAATAAATAGTGCTGGATATCATAAAGACTTTGGATTATATTGCATTTAAACCTTTTCTGTTCAAGGTAAATCTCAACTTTGTTATTAGAAGGTGAATATGGGCTTATTTGGTGCCGTGCATCTCTGTGGCAGCAGTTTGAGGCTGACCTCTCATACCTTAGACTGCTGACCTACAGTATATTTAGTATATTTCTGTCCTTTCAGCAGTTAGTTAGCCGTTACCATGACAATGACAGGCACCTTAATAGAAATGAAATGTTGAAAATAAGTATGGTGGGAAAAAAAAGAAGAAAAAAAACATAAGGCACATTCTATCCAGCGCACCCATAAGATCAAATGACTGCTAAAATGAGGGAGGGGTGAACCGTGAGTGGTAGGTGGAAGTGTTGATGGTGGAAAATCTAATTTACTCTGCTGCATTTTGTCCCAGGGGCAATTTTTTTCTGTGTCCTGGGCCCCGTCCCTCCAAACAGCCTGAGGCCTTTCACAGAAGAAGCCTGCTAGAGACGTGAAGCACACAACCTGCAATAAAAAGCCAGCTTGAAAAACATAAGACTGGACATTGAGAAGAAAGACAGGTAGAGAAGCTAACGTAAAACACACTTAAAGTGAAGCCCAGCTGCTACATGAATGGCTCAAAGGAACATTTAATCAGATTTAATACATTGAAAAGGAGAAATGTTTTAAGATTCTGCAAGGTGAACCTGGCCTTGGGTTAGACAAAAGATATGTCTAGAAGTGTTTTGAGTTTTTGTCTCAGGAATATGATTTTTCTGAACCCATTCACATTATAGCCACTTATACTTACAAATAAAATGTATTTTGTTATATCTTTTAAAAAAAACATATTTGGTTTTTAATGTTTTTAAAGGCTAATTAATATCATAAAATCATCTTTCTAAATGTTGGAAGTTTCATTAATGCACATATGCTGTGATTACTTGGCCTTCACAGTTGATATAATGAAACATCAGGATATATTATATGTAGCACTGAGAATCTTTTGTGAGAAGGGCCGTTGCTGAGTGCGCAGTGATGAGGGGTCTTAAGCACAGCAAAAGTGATCTGGTTTCTAACACTGTCCTGAGAGAGGGGACAAGGCATGTCCTTATTGGCTGAGTGCTGCCATGTCATCTTAGGGGAATGTTGTGACTGGTAATGGCATGGAGAAGAGAGAGATGCGTGACATTTCTTCATCTTTTCAGCTGTGGTAAATGTCACTTCAAGTCTGAGGAAAAATGTTCGCTTGACTGGGTCCCCTCTCACCACATGTCAAGTTTCTAAAAACCGCCGCCTTTGATTGGAAGAAGAGGCTGTGCTCGGCGCTGAACCCCTGCACCACTGCACAGCTTCTGTTTCAGTCTGTTGCACAGCCACACAGGTACGGCACTGGTTTGCTAGACTGACGTTGGCCCAAGGTGATAACCGTGGCTGCTGTTTTGAATTTAGTTCAGTAGAAGTTTTTTATGGTAAATTCTACATAAGCTCCTTCTGTGCCACAAACGGGTTGTTAATATTCTGTTGACTGACAGATCCCTGACATGAGAGCAATCAGAAAGCCCACCATGCTCCTGGTTTAGTCAAGAGCCCCATTTTGCCATTAATCCATTTGCCAACTTTAATTTTACCAGCTATTCATCCAGTTTAAACCCCCCTCTTCCCAACATGCAATATTTATGGATAACGGGATAGAAGGGTAGGAAAAGAGAGAAATGGAATGAGAAAATGAGACAACAATGGATAGTTAATATTGACAGGTAGAGGAGAGGCCCTGACATTGCTGGCTGATTGACGCTGCGGGGGTCTTGGAAGCTAGGCTGCAGGCTTTTAGTGGGTGTTGCAAGGGCATAGTAGTCATGGGGAGGCACCGACTTCAGCCAATCTCTTCTCTGCACGGTTTCGCCGACCTGTCTGCCGTCTTCATGGTCCAACACCTCCCATTTAAGCCTATTTGCGAATACACTGAGGAGAAAACATCTTCAGTGTGTGTGCGTAAAGTGAGGTCACATGCGTGTGCCCCACCAATCAATAATTTAGCAGAGCAACATATTTTTCACATTTTGAAGTGCTCCCCTGGTGTTTTGATGGCTCTAAGAACAGCCCAACAGTGACAAGGCAAAGTTTAGACTGTGTTAAAATCTGAGGGGCATCCATCCAGGTTAGAGTAACAATGATAATCACAGCAACATAAACGCAACTTCTGGGCTGTTGTTTATATAAAAGACAGTTATGAAATTTAGTAATGTTTACACAGTCTTTCTCTGGAATGGCCTAGAAAGAGAGCAAGTTACTTCATAACTTAGTTGGCAACGGTATTAACCAAACACATTAACACAGTGCATAATTGTATATAAAATTTATATCTCAGACCTTGGTAACCAACTAACAAAATAAATAAACAAACCCTCTGCTTGGAAACTTCTTGTTAAGGAGTCTTGTAACAACAGAGGATAAGGAGATATCCACCAAATGAAATTGCAGAAATTAGGTCAGCGCTTTTAAAAACAAGCCTCCGTTATCTCTAATTAGGAGATGGGCAATTTGGCGTAGATGCTTCTGGGTAAAGGAGCAGAGAGCAAGCGAGGACGACAATGAGTTCTCTGACTGCTGATAATAAACATTAACACCTATACAGGCTTGTCTCATCATCAGAGGATCCACGAATACTAGCAAACTCCTACCCTTCGATCATGAACAGACATTCTTCCTGAAACCCCCCTCTCTCAAACCTGAAGGCACATGTCTGGTGTTCAGCATTGGCTTGTATTTGGTTGTGATGTTTAAAGTTTCTACAGGAAAGGTGGTTGCAGGAGTTCTTGCCTCCACAGTTCACCCTCTCAGTTATTTTTCACTCTTTTTGAGAAGGTCTGAGCTCATAAATCATGCTAATAAACAATTAGATCAAGGGAATTAAGAAGAGGTCTAAGGAATCTTATCCGCTGGCTTAATTGCATCTTCTGCTCCCTTGGAGACACAGATTTTGTTTTTTTGATGTAAATAATTCTAGCATGTTTGCGAATGGTCTCTGAAATGGACCAAAAGACCTTCGGAAACATGCTAAAAATACAACAGCGAAAAGCTAAAGATTCAAAGTCGACATTTTTCAAGCATTGTTATCAAGACCAAGCATAGAATGTCTTACTGCAACAGTTGTTGTTCAAAATTAGCTTTTTTATTACAGCCTTTAAACTTTGTGTGGTAATTAGTATGACATCATTTACAGCTGCGAATCTGAGATTAGTTGAAGTCTAAGAAAATTTATTCCCTCAAGTGAATGCAATTCAGTCAGTGTTGGCATGTTTGGTTTTCCTTTTTTTGGAGGAACCGTGTATAATGCGTGTCAAGTGCGAGGGAGAAAGGTTTTCCCAGTCAAATAATAAGAACCCAGCTGTGGTCATCATCTCTACGCCAGAGGCATTACTATATCGACATACAGAGATAAAAGTCAGGAAAAAAGTGACAGGTAATTACATTTGCTTGAAATAGAGACTAATCAGTGCGCTCTAATCAAGGCACACTTTTCATTAGTCACAGGATCTTCAGACAAACTAAACAAATAGCCTTGGTAAGTGTTTGCCAAACATTTGTGAAATTGCTTAAAGCGCAAAGTGATGCCCATGCCAGTCAAAGTAATATTAGTGAAGGTGTGTGTGTGTGTGTGTGTGTGTGTGTGTGTGTATATATATATATACTGTATATACCGGTATATAATAGAGCTTATCAGTTCAGATATAAAGCATAAAGAAACTTCTGCTTGTTGCGTAAACATTTTAGCTTAAGTTTAAACCTACATCGCTAAGTTCTCCATGTGCTTTATACACTCTACAGTTTTCTCCACTTTCCAAGTAAGCTTTACGTTTTTACTACTTTGAATACACTGAAATTTAAGTGGCATATTTCTGGTCCTGCACATTACTATCTGATTTCTTAGGATAGTTGTTAGTGAAAGGCTTGGGATTGCATTCTTGAGGTTTTTGTAATTAAGTCAGTTCCCAATGAGTCCAGAGCAATTATCTGCATGTCATTTCTGGCTCAGGTGATTGGTCCAAAACTGGCTACAGAACTGAGCAGGCATGTGCAATGATGATGAATTTCAAACTCTGTACATCCATTTAAGTTTAAAGGAAATGCTAAATGATATATTTCTCCAACAGACCTTGAAACACTTGAAGTCTAGGTAGAGCAGAGTGTGGTTTTCTCTGCACATAGGCCCAATCTGAATTAGCGTTAATTGTCTGGGAGAAATGTCTCTTTAAGTAATTGGAATGATGGAAGAAGCTCTTGAATGAGAATGGCATGTCCTTAAGCACAGCACACAGGGCTTCTTCACAGAGAGATTTTTTTTCCTAGAGCTGGTTTCTGGATAATCACGCGAATCACTTCATTCTCTCTGTTTATCCATTCTGCCCACTGCTGTCCCTTGAAACCTCCTTCACAATTTTTCTCCTTCTATCCAAGCATCTCTCCACTGGTGCTGTTGACATTTGCCCTCAAACTCTTCCTTTCTCCATCTGTGGGCAGAAAAATGCATCAGAGAAAGAGAACCAGGGGCCAGAGGGGATGAGAGTCCCTCAGAAGGTCAGACATAGCCTTAGCATCCTAGCCAGAAGCCTGAATAATTATGAATGCTTTATTTTTCTTTGGAGCTAACAGTGCCTGTGAGTTTGACAAACATGGTCAAAAAGGCCCTGGAAGACCTTGTCTAATTTGTTCTTAGTCATTAGATATTCGTGTCTCAGGGGCCAGCAGTGTCTCTACTGTAAGTTGCACTTTAGGTCTTAGTCTCATTGTAGGAGCATTGGGCTAATTTGTTTTTAATGACAACCTTTAGATTAGCACCTGTAAATCTTGGAGAATTACTTAGTCATTTTTGTAATTATAAATTAATGCTAAAAGTGGGATTTTCACACAGCCTTCTTTTCATATTTTTGCAGTATGTTTATATAGATTTATATAGATTTGCATTAGCAGTTTCTGCACCCAAACACAAACACCCCCTCATTGCCCTTCCCTTAAAATATCAAACATGCTGTTTTGCTGATTGGCTATAAGTGTTGTGGTGATCTGTTTGATCCAATTAGTTTTTTCTTCTGTATACACAGCCAGGACTATGTGCAAATATTTTCTTTTGCAACACACAGACCAAATACAATATACTTAGAATAGTTTGTTTGGGTGTTGATTTCACGTTTGAACAATGTTTCTTTGAAATCGTTTCACCTTTAACACTAAAAAATTAAAAGATTATCATTGGTATATATGTAAAAAGCCACCACATAGCAATGCATTGACAGCCACTCTTAATTGCCCATCATTGTGGAGACAAATTTTGCATGGGCACCATTATTTGATAAAAACGTAAAAAAAAAAATCTATCTTAGTACCTCTCTAGATGTTAAATGGGGTCTAAATCTCTTTTTGAAACAGTTTTTTCCGTGTGTTTTGTGAATTGGGCAGTTATAATATCTGTATATTAATGGAAAGGCTCAGTTCACAGTGACTGATGGAAGGACTGCGTCTCTGCTGTTGCAGCAGTGGAAATTACAGCTCTGTGACTTGTTTCCAGATTTCACAGAAGCATTGAAAACCCTCTCCACTCCCCTCCCCTCCTCTCCACAGCCTACCTCTTGCCAAACCCTTGTTTCTCTTACTAGCCTGCAGAAGGATTTGTGGAGGGGGGCACCTTTTCCATTTAAAGCCCACTAATAGGCCCCATTGTCCAGCCCAGCACTCGGCAGCTGCTGCTTTGTCCCTCCTCCTATGCACTGCTTGGTGCAGAGTAAAGAACTTGCTGCAGGTAGTGAATAGTCAAGGGTACGGCTAATTTACCCTCGATCTCTCTCTCTCAGTCATTGCATTCAGTTGATCATAGCGCAAAAGGGAAAGGGAAGCCAGCTTTCTACAATGCTTTGCACACAGCAGCTGAAGAAAACTTGGTTGTTATATCCCTCTTCCTCTCTCTCTACTCCTCATCCCCCATTTTCTGTCAAAGCTAGAGAGAAATCCTATTAGTTTTTTTATTCTCACCTACGCTAAGACGGAAAAGAAAACAGAAGGATTTTGTAACTCGATTTTGTTAGGCATTAAACCTCCTGAAAGTGAGTTTTTATTGAGACTGTTAAGTAACAAAAAGGACCAAAAAGCACCATGCAAATACCATAAAAGTGGTGCACCACTTATGTACAATACGTCTTCAAAAGCTATGCAGTGATAGTGAGAAATTACCTGAAATTAAACTGTTTTTTATGCTGAAGTTCTTCCTTCTGCTGTAAATCTCATTTACGCCTGTGTCCAGTTCAGAACATTCAAACATCACATTACAAGACACAAGTACCAACAATGTCATCGTCCCTAACACCAGATCTGGTGCTGCGTGTCTTAAGGTGGCATGTTTGAATGTGCACTAGCTTGCATACGATTATGAGAGGAGTTTTCTGTCTGTTCTGTGAGAGAAAAAAAAAACAGATGATATTTTATATATTAATGATGACATTTTATTTTTTTTAAACAATCCCCTTTAAGCAGTAGGAGATTGTCTGCGATTTTTACATTACCACTGTGGTTCCAGTAAATCACCACTGACTAACTATTACTCAGGCCTGGTGGTCATTTTTTTTGTGACGTTGCATATCTCTTTGAGAGTGTTTCCTTTTTTAAGCTCTGGCTTTGATTAACTTTAGGATTAAAAAGTTAATTAGAGGAGGATTAGAGGAGAGTTTGTGATCTTTAAAATACTGGTCATGTCTACATACATGTGAGATTCCAACGACTTCCACCAATCCAGTTTCTTAAGATCCAGTTCCATAAATGAAGTAAGGACAGCTGCCCTGAATATTCACTTCTTCAATAAAGATGAAGTATAAATCAAAGTATAAATCTATATAAATTAAATCTATATCAGATTAGAAATACAAATCTGTATGTCTTTGCATCCATCTATATACATACAGTATATAATTCCAAAATTTAAGTAGCTTTTAATTTCTGTTATAGCTCAGTAAAACCATGAGTAGCTATTGGTTGTTGATAGGAGGTGTTTATAGAGAAAGGGACATTCTCATTATAGATAATAATTTATTAGTCAAAAAATTATATTTAATTTGCAAACAAGGTCAAACAAAGTCATCAGTGTTCTGGTCTGTATTCCTGGAATATAAACTTTACTATCTTAACTTGTAGTAGCCCACAGGCTTATATGGTCTAAAAGCTAACTGACATGATGGACTAAAAGACACAAAACTTTGATTTTCATTGAGTCTTTGTATTGATTTCAAACTTTTGAGAATGTTTTATTAAAAAATGTATTTCATTGATATGAGCTGCTCAATATCAACATAACCCCCTGGCTTGTGCAGCTGACCTCCATTTTGACATTGTTCTGAACAAGAGGCAGTTATTTGGTACAATCTATGTTTATATTTTATTTATTCATTTCAGTAAAAATTTGTCTGAAATGTTTGAATTTTCATTCAGCTTCCCTCCCACTTTGCTTTAGACAGGGCTGACATATGCAGGCTATCACCAGAGTGATTTACAACTCAATTTCCTGCTGTAATATGTGATCGCAAATTACAGAGGAAATAGAGGGAATTAAATGTCCCAGAGTTCTGTGCTGCGTATCACAGACACACTGACTCATTTATATCTTCAATCACCTCAGATGCTAGAAACATGCAGCATGTCTTTAAACTCAATAATTAGCACTTGAAGTTGGTTTAAAGTAAATAATCTGTTTGCCTTCTAGTGAAATCAGTTTCAGACTGTTGAACTTTCTGTTTTTCTCATGGCAGTGTTGTAAAATTCTCCTGGACTGAATCGATCGGAGAGAATGCTTGGCAGGCATTCATAGTTGCAGGCTGAAAGAAAGGATGTCTGCTGGGTTGAATAGGCTGAGCCAGTGTTTAGGTCGAGGAAGCTGTGTGCTGAAGGTCAGGGATGAATCGACAGCTTAGAGCTCATTTCTGAGGCCTGTCGTCAATGTTTCTGAGGAAACACATTTCAGAAAGACTTGGTTGGATTTGTATGTGGCTCTATGGATCACATCCTCAAACAGTCAAACTTATCTGACCTTAAAGTTTGTGTTACTTCATGTTTTTAAATGTGTTGCAGAAGGAAAATGCTTTGTATTTTTTTATATCTTAAGAACATTTATCCTGCATGGAAATTGCAGCCTCATCAAATAGACAGTTATGACTCTAAATATAGTTGGATGACTTGTGATGGACGCTACTGTAAAAATGTTAAAATATTCACATCTGTTATGCTGTTGATGCTTTGTTTGACAGTCAACAATCTGTAGTTAAGCTGGTGAACTATATTAGCTAACAATATTTATGGTACCTGGTTATTATTAATAATAGTGATAATCTTCAAGCATTTTATAATTTTATGATTTTTAATGACTTATACATGAGTCATAAGGTGATACTGATTATTTTAGAGAGAAAAGTAATTTCCATCTTTCTTTTAGAAAGTTATCTTAATTATTTTTCATTTTCCAGTTTGAAAAATGAATACTATCTAAAGGATTTAAGATTCACTTCATTATGAGATTATCACTTTTGCTTTCATGATAGCCACACTTTAAAACAGTACGACAATGATTAATAAGATGTTTTGTATAGTAAAAAATATAAACGCTCTGAAGGACACACTAATTCACTTGTAAATGCACTGCAACATCACACAATCACACTTGTTCATACTTTAATTCAGTGCTAATTATCACAGCTAATTTTTATGCTAATTATGCTAAGAGCCACTGTTTGTTTCTTAGCCGGTTAATTGCCTTGTAACTAAGTAAACAGAAACACATTGCCCGGTGGTGCATTTTCAAAATGGCAAAGCTTTGTTGTGAGACATACCTCTGCTCAAAGAAGATGAATCAGTTGGGCCGATACATCAGTGTGAAGACTGAAGTTTTTACAGTCCTCTGATCTGATCTTCACCCAAAAGCTGATAAATGCATACCTTTTACCCATTTAGATTTGTATGTATCTAGTCCTTTGTAATAGAGTGGTAATAGAGTCAGCAATGAAAACACTGCCTCTGGTTGAAGAGTGTTGTGCCTGCCTTTTAACAGTAAATGGGGACTGGGCTGTAAAGTTCAAACATCACAAAAGGCACAAGTGTCATGGTAGTCATCCATTCTGAAGTCATATGATAGCTGTGTGCGTAACAGACCAAGTTGTTATTCACTGAAATTGACTGTATCTATCCTAGTTCTCTGTTACACGTTAATGAAGATTATAAGACAAGAAGTGGTTCTAGAATGGTAGCTGAGGTAATTATAATGGATTGGTGATACTCTCACCAGTCTGGACTAAAAGAAGTGAGGGTGGGTAAATGGTGACAAAGTTCATTTTTGGGAGAACTGTCCTCTTAAGCTGGTATGTGTGTATACTGTGATTTTAAATTATAGCTGTATGTATGGTGAAAGCAGAAGACCATTGGAAAGGGGAATGTGCATAGAGACTAAACTAATCTGAGCGTGAATAAAGCTCTATACAGGCAGTAGGACTATCGCCCACGGTTCCAGCATGTTTATCATGCAGATTGAGCAGAATAACACTGGAGGATTTTGAAGAATTATGGAGTACAGGATGGAGCATGACTGATAATTGGTATAAATATGCAGACAAGACACACAACCTTTCTCCCTCAACCTCACTGTTTCCTGTCTGTTTTTTTCCCAGCATGCTAATCATAGCTAAAGGAGGGAGACCTCTGTACACAGATGGAGGTGGATGGGGGTTGCCAATAAGTATGCTAGAGTGATCTTGATGTAAACCCACCCAGCTGTAGTGATGATGTTTAGAGCGAGATTGGCTTTTTGGAATAATTTCAAAATCATAATTTTTCATTTCATTTAAGTTTTCAAATCAAATTTTTTTCAGACAAGTAGGGGAAAATAAAGTAGCTGAGCTTTCATTGGCTAACTGTGCACATCAGATGCCACATTGGATAGCTCTATAGCTATTAACCGATATGGCAGCAACCACAAACATTTTGTCCAAGCGTTGTTTTAGTCTATTCTGACACCACCTGCAATCTGACATTAGCAATTCCTGGTTCCAGACCAGCAGAATGCCTTTTCAGTGTGCAGAGTGGTTCTAGAATAGGTACCGTCTCGCCACTGTGTGACTGGAGGCATAGTATCAGGTAGGCAAGGTGAGGACTTGACTGTTCTTGCTGCCAGCGCAGACCTACTGCTGGGCTGGAGCTCCACTTCAGCTCTGCGCTCTAATCCAGAACAAGCACTTTACTGTGTTTGCACAACACAGCTTTGAAAGCATTAAGTGATATTAATTATTCACACGCTTGGGCCTGAAAGATGAAGCACTGTTTTATAGCTTTAGATGAGTGTTTTAAAAGCCAATTAACAATTTAGCTTTAGTTTTGCTTGCTGTTTGAAACATTCCTTTTAAACGTTGAGTGCATCATTTTAACACGATTTCACCCTCTACAATGCAGTTTACCTAATGTCCCATTGAGATAAGCTGATTGGCTCTGACATGTTCTTCAAAGCATAAACTCCATAAAGCAGCTTTCTCTCAGCATTCAGACTACATGATGAACATGAGAATAAGACCTCTGTAATGGATAACGCATGCCACGCTGAGCGAAAGCGACATATGTAGCAATAGGGATTCCAGCTATAGCCTGGTATCATGCTCCCATAAAGCTCCTCAAAATAGTCTGTTTTCTGTAGTGTATTTCTGCAAAGGAAAGGCAGGACTGTAGCCTACACTGGTCAATATGAACTTTAAATCCAGCTGTTTCCTGACACGGCACACACTTCCACATATTCAAGCTGCTGATGTCTGCCACTCCCCTCCTGGACCAGGGCACTATTTCCACACCACCCCTGTTTCCATACTTTGCTCCCTTACTGTTTCCCCTCCACTTTTTCCCTTTTGATGGAAAAGGGAATTGTCCCATACAAGCATGACATCAATACGTGACTCGTGCCCGCACTGGAATGATCACATTGGTGTGGCAGAACAACATTAGGCATGTTTAATGAAGTTTCAGGTAATGGAAATGCGCCTGCATCATGTGTGCATCCTGTTTTGAGTGCATGCTTGCTGACAGCCGCCCTGCTGCGTCACTCGGGTTAATTGACTGTATTTTGTGAGGTTACGCGATTGCATGACCTGTGGTGCTGTGACCTGGCCCGCGCAAATCTGTTGCCAATGACCGTGATTCATGACTGTGGCATTTTTGCAATGTGTAATACATTGCATTTATTGCAGTCAACATAATGACCCTTGCTTGTATAGGTGAGAACCCTCTAAATTAGATTAAACATAGGCTCGTTCCATGTTTCTTGAAACATCTCCTTATATACAGTATAAAGGGGCTTTTCCAAGTCTGTCATTTAGACAGTTTTCTTAGATCCTTGTTTTGCCTGTTTCATCATGGTTAGTAGGTGGTCCATTGTTGTTGTCCAGAGCACACCAGTGTTTATACATGTGATATGGTCACATGCATTTCTGACCACCTCTGAATGTGGTTTTCAAAACACAAAATGTTGTAGACCCTGATTACACCTGTCTCTAACACTGTTCACTGTGACCGGATCTGTCCGATGAGAATGTTAACACCAGTAAACAAGGGCCACATATATGTACAGTAGCAGCTAGTCTCTTTGGAGTCACAGTTACTTTAGTTATTTTCAATGTTCTTTGAATATTATTCAATATTCTTAACAAGATGGCATTTTACATGACAAGTTTAGTCCCAGTGAAAGCCATGCAGTAAAATATAGAGCATGGAAACTTAGCAGAAAGAAAAGGTGTTGTATTGATAATTAATGTTGAGCATGAGCAGTCCCTTGTTCAGTCACATGTATGCATGCGAGTCTGGTTGCACGAGTGTGTGAGAGAGGTGCAGTGTTTGTAGAAATATTGATGCTGCACTGAGTCCTGTGAGGGTGGGCAGCATGTATCTTTCTCATTATCGCCTCACCTCTGCTTACTGTGAACTGGAGGCTCTGAGATGTTTCACCTCGATATCTGTGGTGCAGCTCAACCCCTCACTATTAAAGATAAAAGTATCCACCACAGAATAGAAGTGTTGGTAACAGTCATTTGCTGTCTGCCTCCTGTAATGATTCCACCAGGGGTTTAAGTAGTTTAAGGTAAAATGGTGTCATAGCACCCTTTACCTGTCTCTTTCTCTGCTTTTAGAAAACAGTTTGCTGCTTTTTCATACTGTCTAAAGAGGTAGGAAGCTTCTATAAAAATAACACCCTCAAATGCGGCATTAGAGTCTCAAAAATTTTACTGTGTTTTCTGTACATCCAAAGACTGAGAGTGACATGACTAATAGAAAGTTCACAATCTATTAACACTATTAACGCAATCTATTAACACAATATAGTAGATATATTAGGTTAGCTACATTTGTAAGTCTTGGGCACCATATCTGAACTTTTGCTAAAATTTCTCTCTCGCTCTCTCTCTCGCTCTTGCTCTCGCTCTCGCTCTCTTTCTTTCTCTGTCTCTTTCTCTCACAATTTTTCCATATCCTTTCAAAATCAGTTTGAAATATGCCATTCTTTTAATACCCATTTCTTCATGATCTAGACTATAGATTCACTTTGATCCCTGCAAGTCAATGAAACAACTCCAACATCCATTAGCAATCTGAAAGTTTTAGATGGTAGTGGTAAAAGACAATGGCATTATAATGATCAGGTGATGTTCAGTAAGGGCTAACCTTCACTTTCCATTCGCTGGCAGTAGATTAATAATGGAGGCTGAAGGCCACCCATCAGCACAGCTGCTAATGATCTTGATCTGAGCAGGTTTGGACTTAACGCTTACTTCCTTTCAATTATAAACGCATACACACGCTCCTTATCGCTCAGAGGTCTTGCCATGATCAAAGTGTCATAATACATAGTGATGTCATTAGGGACAGGACAGCCATTAAGTCTTGTCCAACGGAGCTTCTCGGGTTTGATGTGTGGACATGAAATGATGTGTCAAACGTCAGTCGTATTCCAACCGGATGATGATGCCTTATTAAGCCTCTTACCATCTGTTTAGGAAAGCTTAGAAGATTTATCACCCAGCAGAGCAACTTTCTTCATTCATTGGTTGCCATGCTTGCTCTGGAAAGCAAGAAATAATACACAGAGGGTGAAATATATCTGCTGCTATAGTCAAAGGTGTTAGAGCAGAATTTAATGTTGGACCTGTGCTTACTGGGTCAGGGCGCTGATAGTGGTTTCAATTTGTGGACTAAATGACACTTGTCAGTTGTAATTCTCTGCAGGACTCTCTAGTCTAAAGCACTGTTTTTTAACCCAAGTAAGTTTTCTAGCTGCTTTTGGCCTGCAAAAGAAGCGGCCTTGAAAAAAGCATCCTAACTTAAAATTGAAAGTTGAATCTTTTGAAATTCTTTCGGAAAATAAATATGTTGTTAAATGCTATACTGGGCACATACACACAGTGTGTAAAACAGTTTGATGTTTAATTACTTTAATTAGTCCTTATTTATACTATCTGGCAGAGAACAACACTTTTCCATACATAGCTTTGCTTGCTTAGAAGGTTTTTAGATCAGGTCTTATATTCAGTTTATGTCCAGGTAAATAAAAAATAATAATTATTCTTTATCTGTGTTTCTAACTCATCGCAGTCAAGAGTTCACATGGCTTACTTTAAAAAAAGCAGTAAGTTCTGATCTTCTTGTTCTGCAGAGGGTGTTTGTGAGATCTGGCTGACCAGTGAGGACACTGGAGCGTATGGCAGAGATATTGGCACCGACCTGCCGTCTCTGCTCTGGGAACTGGTGAAGGAAATACCAGAGGGAGCAATGCTTCGTCTGGGCATGACCAATCCCCCCTATATTCTTGAACATCTGGAGGTAAGTTCTAATGTCATATCGGAAAATATTGGGGTAGAACTTTTTTTTTCCCCATTTCAGTTGTTTCTTTGTCTAAACATTTATGTGTCACCCAACAATGTACATTACAACATTTAGTGATTGTTTTATTTGTATACATTTGTGTTGTTCCTCTAATTACACTCTTAATGTAAACAGTTGTCATTTGTGTCCCTGTGGTTGTTTTCTAGCGCTCAGGACTTAAAGTACAGATCCTTCCAAATTTACACTGCAGTCTCATTGCTGTCGTTTGAGAACAATACCCAGAATTCTGTGTGTTCCCCCTTTGAGGCCCAGATGCCGAGGACATTAATAATCCCTCACATGACAGCGGGAAGTGCTGAGAGAAGCAGTTTTAATTTGCAGAGGGTTAATTGAGGTTTTAATTTTGTCCCCATATGTATAGGTTGCGTTTATGCTCCGTTACATTCAGATTTAAAAGTGATGATTTTCTTTTCCTTAAATGAAAGGAAATAACAATTAAATGCTAATTAGAAATGTAGGCGTCTTGTATATGTGCATGAGGACAGTTAATTATTTTTTTATGTGCTAATTAGATTTTTATAATTTGACAGTTTGTCCTTATTTCATATTTTTAATTGCATGTCGTCGCTTTGATGCATCTGTTTGTTTTATTGAAAGCAGGGGTACACTGTACTAGGTCACTGCTTTTTCTCTTTTGCCGAAGATTGACAATCTTTATTGATTTCCTTTACATGAACAGGTTAGATTGTAAAACAGTCTTTCACAATTAAGTGTGCTGGTCATAAATGGGAGGTAAGAATAGTCTTGCTCTCTGGGCCCCATGTATTGCGTCACCTTCTCTGAGGCAAAATGGTTTTCATTGGTGATGAAAATGCCAAGTACCGTCTCAAGAGACCACCTTCCCCTCACATCCAGACAGATGGATGAAATGACACGGTTTCTCTAAATCCATATTTGACATGTTTTCTCTAAGCCCCTCCACTCGTCTCACAGGCTCAAATCTCCATTGTCCAAATACTGTACATTATGCCATTGATGGTGCACTCACAATTATAAGAAATATGTTAAATGTTCTCCGTTCAATACACATTAAGTTAAATCAATTCTTTCCAGTGGAAAAATTGTGCCAGGATCAGGTTTGTTTGGCTTTTTTTTTTAAATATAGCTTACCTTTTTACTTTTTACTACTACTACTAATAATAATAATTAGAATAAAAAATCTTTTTTCCTCTGTGGTAATCAACATTATGCCACAAATTGGGCTTAACGTGTTGAACCTGGAACATTACCATTGTCTTTTTCCACTGTCCTTTTCACATCTACTTGACTTCATAGAGATATATCTCTCTTACCTATCTAGGTTCCTGCCTGGCCAATTTACTGCCTCTTAAATGTTTTTTGTGGTGCTGGAGAGGTTTTGCAGGGGTGGCAAATTACTGTGTGATTTGGGAGGTTAAGGCTAGATCGTGAGTGATGTCTTACACTCTTTCTGAGAAGTCATTTAGCAGAATTAGAGGTGCTTAGCAGAACAGATGTGTGATTTATAGACCCTCTGCCTCACCACTTTGAAATGGCAAAAGCACCTGTCAGACTGGAGAGCGCTGATTACCACCTGAATGTGAGAAGCCTTGCATACAGCTTGCAAGATTTTAGATTTGATTTTAGAACTAATTGTAACTTTTTGTTAAATGCGTGCAGCGTTTCTTTGTGGACAATCTGCCATGATGCTGGAGTCTTGTGGGTAGTTGCTGTATAGTTGCTAAGGTATTCTGAATGGTTTTAACATTTGGGGTTACTGTGTTCTTATTGGACCAAGTCAAAAGAAGCCACTCCCTGGTCTGTAATAATCTGGCTCAGCTTCTTCTTTCACTGTATGGATTACAATTACAATTATAACACATCCAAACTAAACCGTTTTAGGTATAAGGTTAACCACAAACCTTTTTTTTACAACACAAAAAAGTACAACATGAATAAAAACAAATACCTCACACTGGAGGTCTTCTAACAAGTTAAACGTATGTAAATGCAGTGACACTGCAAAAATGTGAACTTAGCCACTGTCGCATCCCTCATACTCAACGTCGTCTCCTGAGTTGATCTTGTGCATTGATCAATGCAGTGTTCAGTTCTGAACATCAAATTGTTGGTTTATTTTACAGTATGTGTTTTTAAAGTATACTTATATACTGTATACTTACCCAACAAATTACTTGTAACTATGGGTTAAATTATGTTCAGGGTTAGTATCTAGTAATTGCACAATAAGTAAATAGTATGTACATGTGAAACAGGACGGTACAAAATGCTACCTGTATCCAAAATGCAAAATGTGTCCTGTATACGTTTATGTTACTCTCACTACAAAATGATGAAATAGCCTCAAAATAGGATCAGCATATGATTATAAAATCATTTATTAGAATCGTTTGTTACAGGTATGTAAAATAATTTCTAAATAGTTTCAGTTGTACTAACAATTTGACATTATTTTTGTTTACATTTGTTAAAATGTTTAAATGAGCAGCATAAATTATATCACCTCAAAATAATTGAATCAGCTAATTGAGCAGCTCATTATCATTTTTCTTAAAGTGACAAAGACGTTATATGAAAATATTACCTGTTTAGAGGGTTAACAGTCTGACACCACAATATTTTGTTCAGGAAATGTGGTAAAAGCTGTGTAAAAGTTATGTAGAACATGTTAAAAGATTACAATTGTTACATGGATTGAAACATACCTGTAGTAAAAACAAGCTTTTGATGACTGCAACATGACAACCATTTTGCATGTTGTCATGGCAAGAAAAAACTTACATAGTGTCAACGACTAAAGCTAGATGTTCTGTACGTTACGTCTTATACTGTCACCATGGGTTCTTATGGGTTAAAGTAAAGGGGACAGAAGACGGATAAATTAATGAACAGTGGACCCTCTAATTAGAATTCTAAGCATGCAATCTTTTAAGTAATAATAGTTTCCTATGTGTCAGATTACTTTTGGTAAGGAGGTTTGGCCCATTCAGATTTCCCTGTTAAATATAGTCTGATATAAAGTGGGTCAGTGGCAGAACCTCAATTTAAATCCAGAATAGCTCAGTATTTCATTGTTCTGGCTGGAGGTTAGACTTTTTACTTTATTGTGCTGCTTATTACACAAATTTGACTTTAATGTTATCTTATTTCAAGTCAAAAAACTTGGTTGGCTGAAAGTTTAAATATCCCAAAGCCGGTACATGTTGCCTTCATTATATGGTCATGAAATCTGACCTTCTAGTTAACCTACTGCAGAGTGTGGTGCATCATACATAAATACTATGAGTTCTGGAGCTGGGGAACTTCAAGGACAGGGCTCTCAAATAATATCTTTCAAACTTAGACACAAGCTCCTCATGCACACACTTCATTCATATACCCAAGCACCATCCGAGCCTTGACCTCCAGGCCAATAGCATCCATTTGCCCTCATGCTGCAAGTGTCCTCTTTGTTCATAACATTAAGTACATTAGCTGCCTTCGCTTTCGTTTTCATTTGACAAGCAGTTTAATTGTTGGCCGGCTTCTCTATAATTCATCAATGCTTCAATTAATGGGGTCACAGCGAAGTCACCTCATTACAGCAAGCCTCTTTAAGAGCAAAACAAGTGCGCTTAACTGTGATCCAAGTATACGCTTTGGTATAGTGCCCTTTTCACTGGTCTCCTCTCAGGTGAAGCACCCTCCACTGACAGGCAGGGGCTGATTAAACCACAGAGGTTCTCAGTGGCTTGATAAGGAGGTCGGACTGCAGCCTCTGTGATGGGCAGCTAATGAAACAATGACCTGTGTGCATATGCTCAGGTTCCTCAATCTGGGTGCTGCTTTTCATAACAAAAATGATTGTAACTGAATCCTTGACATTTACAGTCAGAAGAACTAATGCCCAGCAGAAGGCTGGTTAGATTACCATGAATACTTTTTTGTGTGTGTGATTTTTCATGTTCTTTTCATTTACATGATGCTAATTGAATAATTTTTGCTAATCTTGCGTTTAATAATATGAAGCGTTCACGGAACACAGAGGTCTTTCAGTAGTTCACACAGAAATTAAAATGCTTGTATTAAATATGCATCACTCACTGTCATGTAGTTCTAAACTATAACTTTCTCTTCTGTAAAACACCCAAGCAGATGTTTAGCAGAATGTTCATGCTGATTGTTTTCAT
>JAZGTK010000495.1:0-67607 GCA_036877625.1 Ambastaia sidthimunki
CTGTGTGCGTGTATGATGACATCACTGACCTTGTACACCACACTGTCCTTATAGACTGTGTTACAGAAAAGTCTTTACAAACCACCAGAAAGTCTGAAAAAAAAGCCTTTTTTATATCTCAGTTGTGCAAAGAAAATCTTTTAATTTTAAGTTGTGTATAGGTTCACTGATTTTTTTTATGATTTTTGATATGTTTTTTGTAGTTCTAGCACCACTGGAACCCAGTGTCCCCACAGCCCTATGCCCAGTATGATTTGTGAAAAATGTCAGAAATTGTCCCTCTAGCCCGACAAACGGGTATGTGTGTGTGTGTGTGTGTGTGTGTGTGCATAGACAAATGTGATCTGAACTACAATTTAAGAAATAATGTGTTTGTACATTTGAAAGAACTTTATTAATAATATTCATTATTAACAGTTTCTAAAACATTAACTCCTTAGAAATATACAAATGCAAACACACACACACTCAGTACAGCAAAGAACAGAGAAATGTTGGCCAGCACAAGAATGAGGGGGAGTTTCTCTCCTTAACTGTTTGACCGTTTTAATGTCCTGCCACTCATTTCCAGTCACAATAATAAATCTCTGGCAAAATGAAGTAAAGGAGCCCATTACATTCAGATCTGCGGGCTTTTAATCAGGCCGATGTGCCACATAAACTTTCTCCTTCTAAACCTTCATCCTTTTTACTAAGATTGCTGAACTGTGTTTGGAGATGTGCAAAACTGCACACCATGATGCCAGGACTAGAAATTACAGAGAAGACATTCCTGCCGTTACCCTCCATGATATGGGTTGTGTTTTGTCAGTAATTTACATTTATTCATTTAGCAGACACTTTTATCCAAAGTGACTTACAAATAGAGACAGCATTTAACCTTTTGCCCTAAAAACCAACAGGCCTAATCTACTACTAGTTTTTTTTTACATATGTGAAATGAGGTTGAACATGTTAACATTAGGGATTAGAGATTTAAATTTAATGTGGGAGGCTATGTTGGCAGTGGATATGACTACATTGTAATGTGACTACAATAATTTATGAGGAATTTTGTATGATTGCATTTATCATTCCTTGGATGTGATTGAGGTGGCCAGACTCCAGGGATCATAAATCTGGGAGACTCTGAATTCAATGATACACACAGCAGGAGTTTTGTTAATGGTGTCAGATTGTGATTCTGACCCACCACACAACACATTCTGCTCTTGCCACAATTCTGCTGTCAGAATAAAGCTTATAAAAATAAATTGCAATAATTAAAGACACTTACACTCTTACACATTAAAAACACTCTTACACTTCCCAAAGTGATTTTCTCATTTATCAGTCAGTTGAGACACTAAAAGACTTTATGAATACAGACCTGTTGAATTACACATGTGTGTGCCTTCAGCTTTAACATTACATTTACTTTGTCGTTAATTAGCAATAAATTAAGTCTCATAAATAATTAAATGACATACAATTAAAGTAAGAAAATTACTGAAATACTATTTCTACTTGGGCCTTGGTTTACTGAGTGTGAAAACAATCCCATCAGTCTGTATGTTTAGATGTGGGATTGCCCAAGTTCATTTTATCAGTTTATCAGCTCATATTTTTAATCCAATGGCTGATTGGAAAAACTATAGTTCTGTCTATTTTGTTGCTATTTTGTTCTATTGTTGCAGAATACCCAAACCTTTCTCTCCATATAAAATAAACAGGTAACTATAAAAATTAGGATTTGTTTTCACCCACACCCCCAGCATGTGGTGTATTGCTGACTAAATTTTAAAATTAATTTTTAAAATTTTAAATTGCACAGATTTTAAAAAATACAAAAACGGCACCTTATGTCAGAAAGTTCTTAGAGCCCAAGAGAGAAAAGGAGGAAAGGACAGTAAGGCAAGTACAAAGAGCTTTAAACTGTTTTAAGCAGGAAGGCATTTGTCTGTTTTTGCTGTTTTTCTCTTCATGCATTTTGAAGAGGAGGCTGAGACATCAATACAGACAGGAAGGTTTCAGCGCTGGCCAGGAGCCTGCGGCATTACAAACGATGACTCCATCCTCTGCACTCCATCCACATAATCCCTTCACCTCCATTCTCCAAAAACTCAAAGAAAAGGAATTTTGACATGCGGCTCATCCATGGCAATTTTGTGTCACTTTCCTTCCAGTCGTATTCTCATTAGAATAATTTGATGCTACAAAGTGGCAGCAGGAAGTGCCTTCAGTGGAGAGAGCTACTAAACTCACACGACCACGCCGTCATCTCAGCTCTCCTCAGAGAACATGTACGTGACCGATATTTGGAACAACTCCAAGTGACCAGACAGAAGTCATATCATTTGTCAAATCATCAGAGAGCAATCTAAATAATCACAACAGTTTCCTGAGCCTTAAAAGAAACAGACCGCATACTCACATAACCTCACGCAAACCTTGCTACAAATGAGACCGAAAAAGCATTTGGTGACGCACGTAGCAGTGACATCATCAACAAGTTTAATGGATAGCCACTATGCTAACAGGATATCAATATTACTGTTTATCTTATCCTCCCAAGCTCCATCTGAGAGGACGCATCGTATGCGAGCAGCATCAAACCTCATGCGGCCCGAGTGGAATCTGCTTCAAGCGATGGACTCAAGTCGAATTACGTTGTGAAGATGAGCAATTTGTTTTAACTTTTAATGCACTGCTGCATTCTGCAACTGTGTCTTTAATTAGCAGGAACATTCAACAAATGAAGCGTGCTCCAAATTGCTTGCTTGCTTTACCTTTAAAAGACTGCATACTTTTTGTGGGCCTCTCTTTGAGTTAACAACTGCTGTCACAAAACTGATCTTTCTGTTATTCCCCGCCCCCCCTCGTCGCATTTGCTGCGCAACGGTGGCAGCAGTAGGTCTGTGCTTGACTCTGTTAATCGCCACACGACAGCTTAACAGCTTGCCAACATAATTAACGCCGCTCAAAATAAATGTGATGGGGAGGGAAATATATAAATAAATCAAGAAAACGTGGCAGTTTGTTGACTGTGGTCTCAGGTACAGCTTTACCTGACCAGGCATCTCCACGCTAAATGGGACAGGCAGCCGGTGCAGGCGCTGACAATCTTAAATTATTCACCGCATAAGCACAATGTGACTATTTAAAAGCCATTATTATGTTTAATAGTAATGACTCTTTCAGGTCTTGGAGAAGATTAAATAGACTGATTGTCAGAAATCACTTTTCACCTCAGCTGAGGGAGGACTATGATGGGAGTGCAATTGTGAGGCTCTATAAAAGATCTCTTTAGGGCTTCGTGTAGAGTAAAAATATGTTTATAGTTAGACTATAATTGTCTGCGATTGTGTCTCTAAATGACGGTTAGCACTGGACTAATTTTGGTTTGATTGCTCAAATAACTAAAAAAAAAAAAAAAAATGAATTACAATAATTACAAATAAAATTTACAATTAAATCAATTTATTAAAAATTTAATAATGCTGACATTAAAACAATTTTCCCACTTGGCATCTTCCCACTGCAAGTCTATTTTAATAACACATTTGTTGTCTTTATTTTACACATATGATGATGTAAACTACAAATATATTAATTAGTTGCTTTAATTAATATTTATATCACAGATATTGTTTTACAGATAAGTTTGTACCTTGTGTCTGCATTACCCTCAAGGTTAATGTCTCCACCCCAGTCTCTTATGCTGCTGTTGCTAGCCGTGTTTACACGGTCTTTTGCTGTTCATGTATGCAACGCTAAGCTCCTCGAAGCAGCCCAGGGTGAAATTATTGCTTTGGTAGGTGAGTGCGCGTCCCGGTGAGGAAGAGTAGGCATGAGAGGCGCCATCCAAAAATCCCTTAGCATATAAATAAACCAATTCATCACATGCTTTTTTTGTGACAAGAATAAACACTAATTTTCCTGACGCTGACCCTGACAAATGGAGCGTCGTGTGAAAAGTCCCCAGCTCTGCTATGGTCACCTCGTCAACAATGCCAGCCAGGCAGCAGGGGTACATTTGCTTTAACCGCGCAAAGCGCCTAATAAACGGCTAGTGTCAAAAACGTTGTCAGTCCATTCTTTGCTTGTTTGGGTTCAACTGGGTTGGAGAGAGAGGCCGACGAGTGTTCGGGCGTGCTCAGTGACACCTGCACTCACGCTGGCCTTACCCTGAACAGGCGCTATTGATTTCTGGCCGTGCTGCTCTTTGTCAAAAAATCAGATACAGCGAGGCCCTCTGGACCTCTTCACCTTTTAAAACACATATGCTGTGTCTCTTATGAGGTGGGCGGAGAGGCAAACATACGTGTGTGTGTGTTTCTTACGTTTCTTTATGGGGAGTGCTGGTGTTCTTTGTTTGAGATGTGAGGTTGTAGCCGGTCTGTAAAAGTAGACAGATTTGGAGGTGGGGCATCTGTGACATTTACACCTGAAGCATTTATTGTGTGATCGTGCTCAAATGCATTTCATTTTTAAATATTGTTACCAGATTAAAAAAGGATTTGTCTAAAGCGGTAGCTCTTCTAGTCGGTCAACCCAGGTGATTCTCCGCAGTCTTAAACCATCTCACGTTCAGCAGTCTCGCCAGGGAAACTTCTCTGTAGCGACTTTTGTCCTTGAACCACAAAATGTTGCTGTGAGGCTGTTTTCACCTCTGTGAAGCCTGTGCAATTTAATATCATGCGTTTAGACAACATGGATCATCATATAGTATTTAGATCAAATAAAGAACCAGGAAATGATTTAAGATATTTAAGTTATTGACATCACGGTTATCAAATTTAATTCATGTGCACATTCAAACTTTTAATTATTGCATCTTCCAATATATAGCAGACAAAAAGACTTTTATGGTAAAAAAATATTCTGTCTGTTTATGTACGGAAAAGAGATGCTTTCTCTTTATCTTTCAGGTACAAATCACAAGTTTTGGGTGAACAAACCCTTTAACGATGTCTTTCAAAAACACTTGCTTACAGCATCAGATAGCAGCACCAGAGTTTTTGGGTGCATTAATAAAAGTCAGTATGTGTACGTTTTCTTAAAATGTGTTGTTACATTATTTATCTGCCTAATAACCGCATGAGGCTTCCAAACAAATATTATGTAACCACTTGAAACCACTTTTAAGTGCCCAGTTTCAATCTATAAAGCAGTTTGACTTAACATAAAATGGAACATTATTTTCAGTAAAACAGGTCGGTGCGTTTCAAATCTTTGAATAGTTAAAACATGTTTGCGCTGAGATTCTAATGCGTTTGCAACAGTCAGGGGTCTCTTACTCACACTCCCATGTTACAGGAGGTCTGTGTAGTGATACACAACAACAGGGTAGAGACAGAGAGAGAGAGAAAGTGAAGGTGAGAGAGCATTAGAGAAGGGGTGTACTGTCCGAACCTTCAGCGCCTCTCCTTTTCTCCTGACACAGAGAAAATATTATGCAGCCACTCGAGTCCATTGAATCCTTGTGATTCATTGCCCAATTTAAAACTGCCAAGCTGCTAAATTGCATCAGGTCTGCCAAAATTCATTCCAGAACTGTGGACAAGATATGAAAAATTAAATGTCATCTCTGTACAGTGGAAAACTTTTACCTCTCAGCATGCACAGAGCAGAATATTCTACATTCCATAATGATCGATGACGATTCAGGACTGCACTGAACCTGCTTAGTGATGTCATGTAGGCCGGGGGGGTGTTTACTTTTGAATGTGGCAGGAAGACATAAACTTCAACTTCCCTCACATCAAATGATGTGATTTTTTATGTAGATTCTTGAAAATGTAATCTTTTTTCTCCTCTGCTCTCATCAGATGTCAGCGGGTGGTGGAGGAAGTCAATGATTTAGTTGGTATGAAGTACATAATGGTTGATTTAGGAGAAAACAGAGGTCCACAGGCAACCTTCGTACCCTCTCCTCTCTTTCATTCTGTAGTTAGCTGAAGTGATGCATCTGTGCCACAGGCGTGCTTGTTCAAAGTTGGACATGACTTAATAACCGAAGAGCCTTAGTACAGGAATCACCCATAGGAAAGAAAAACCACAAAAGGGATACCTTTAATATTTCAGCTGTTTCTCCCAGACAGCAATGATTACATTGAGAGCGAATGGAGACTGCGCTTAAGTCTTATAAAAAATATTTCCGGCTGTTAAATAATCCTTCAAAATGTTTTACAACTGCACCAGCAGGCAGAACAAAAACGGAGGAAGAAGAAGAGACTGCAGCAGAACAGAACTGGGGAGAAGCCATCGCACATTCTGCATAGGTTTGGCGTCCGACTCAGTAATTTTTCTCTGGGGCTTTATGTTGCACTGACAGCTTCATTTGTTTAAAGGCTCCTGCTCCTACTGTTCCTCTTCTTCTCTGATTATGATAGCTCTCTTCTGTGCATTATTATGGCCCAGCAAGGAGAAAAATACATATTAAAGGGGTTGATATTTGGAAATAAGTGGTTAGACTACTGTGAGATGCTCACATGGGGTTTCTGTCTAATCGCTACTACTCCTCATTGTTCAGACACTCTAACACATTTTCTAAAGTCATATATATATATATATATATATATATATGCTATATATATATCCAGCTATATACTGGCTTACTTGCACCTTGCATCTCCCCAAGAAAAAGAACATTTAGAGGGAAAATCTGTGATATCATTTTGAAAAATGGGCACTCCCATTAGCTTACACATAACACTTTTAGTTTTAATATATCAAGCACAAATTTTTGGGCTAAAAAATTACATGAATAACATACAGTACATAAAGAAAACTTTTCAAATAATTTATAACCATCTTTTTTTACTTCACAGGTTTGCTTGAAATTGTCCTGGGCCATAACAAATACACCACATAGTTGCTCAATTAATATGGTGTCATAATAACTATAATAATGATAAATCAACAAGTTACAATTTTAAGTAGTTTGCGGTTTAGAATAGCTCGTCCCATCACAGGACATGTCTGTTTTCTAAAAGTATTTCATGTCAACAACCCACATAAAATTTTCAACATTTACTTGAAACAAACAAAATGACATACGCAAATAGACACACGTTGAGGTGCTAATGGCTGCATGAATTTGTAGCCTGTCTCTCTCTCTCTCTTTCTCTTGCATTCTCTTACTCGTTCTCTCTGCCTGCTCGCTGCGAGGCAGCAATATTTATTATTAGGAATATCATTTGTATTAATCATCAGGATAAATGACTGGTTTGGCTATCTGAATGCTCATTTAGAGAAACTTCGCTGCTGTGTCATTGTTATAAATTACTGGCAAGGTTTTGTTTTACCTGAGGCTTTTCGGTTTTATATATATATTTAAAAATATAGAAATACTGACTGATAAATACCTAATACCTTGGGCAAAAAATAAAACATATAATAAGAAATAAGAAAATAAAAATATCCTTTTTGAACTATGTGTCAGTGATGTTACACCCTTATAGAATAAGAGCAAAGGGGAAACAATCTAATGTGCTACATGCATCAGTACAAACACCCCTCACCACTCAGCTAAAGATTTGAGACTGAAATTTTCAAATGTGAATTCCTCCACCCGCCTCACTCTCTCAGTCTGCCATATCTCTGCATGATTAAATTATTCAGTGCTACAAACTACAATCATGCTTTATTAAAAATTATTAAAAAATTCTCACTGGCGTGTGCAGATGTGAAGAATTTATTGCCTGCTTGTTTTTCTCATTTGCATCATTGATTTTGTAAGATTTTGAGAGCGATGCTACTGCTTTTTTATACCTCCTTTTTTTTGAAGGGGAATTCTTGACATCTTGTCCCATTTGATTCATGGAACCCACGGGCAGATTTTATTTATGTGTGTTTATGACTTTTATTGGCCACAAAAGTGTGTATCCCTGTAAAATTAGAAGCACTGAGATTCTTGTACGTCTTATTAAACAATGCGCCCTCATACTGACACACGCATATAACTTCTGATTCTATATGATATTTGTCCATCACAAAACAAATTCATGTGAGGACTTACACAATGAGCAATATCTTAGCATAACAGGACATGAAACTGTATCAAATCTTCATCTGAAGTATTACTTAAATCTTTTTTTTTAATTTCCATACATTAAATATACATGGAAAATTTACACTTCAAAGTTCTGCCCATTACAAGAGCCATTACTTATACTTGTTATACGAGTTCCCTATGGCCGCACTATGAATGATTTAACAGCAAGTTACAGTAAACTAAATTCAATTTTCGTTCAAAGCAGCCATCTACAGCGCACTTTAAAGAGAGAGGGAGAGAAAGGCAACATGCTCACAGTTGAATCCTGAGCAATGACTGGCTACTTTAGCAATTAAAATCCGGGGCAAAGACACAGCAGCTTCGTTTGGCCCAGAGACTGCACCATTCATCATCCCAGCTGCCACAAAATAGCACTAGATGGATTCTTTGATTTTAGCTTTGGAAGAACATAAATCAAAATCTAAACCATGGGCTGTCAGGGCCATCACCAGAATTATCCATTTGAGAGAGAGAGAGAGAGAGAGAGAGGGAGGAAGGGAGGGTGTGTGAGAGAGAGAGTCTTGTATTTAAGACTAAGAGTTTCTCATTGTTTCTCTGTTTGTGCTCTCCTCTTTTTCTCCTTCACCTTAAACACATAAACCCTCACAAAGAAACCAAATACAGTATAAGAGCTTTTTTGGATTCTGCACTTGGAAATAACTACCACAATTGAAAAATGTAAACGTCTGTCATCCTCAAAGTTTCATGCTGGCCGTGTTGTTCACTATTAGACACTATTAGAAAAAAAATCACACACTGTAGGTAAGTAACTAAAAAACAGGAAAGACAGACCTAACTTGCATACTGCAGTAGTGCCTTTGATAAGTTTGTGCAAACTCTCACACTCTCTCTTTTTCTTTCAATAGCAACTCTCTCCTGAGAGCATGTTCAAGACCAGAGCGATTCCTCTCTCACAGGGCAGTGCCACTTTATACCTGAGAGACCATACGAAGCTGGATTAAGCTCTATGCACACTTTAGCCCTCCTTCTACTCCTAAATGCCTGCCAAGGTGAGGTGGATTCCCTCCAGCACACACACACACACACTCCCTGTATTGTTGCTCTCATGAGACCTTTCATGGAGCCCTGGCAGCGTGGCTAACAGAAGACCTAATTTTAGTGTGGAGATGAGAAGGAAAGGGAGAGCAGGAAGTGTAAAAGGAAAAAAAAAGAAAGAGGACAAGGGTCTCAGGGGTCTTAACTTGCTCCTCTTCTTAAGTGGGAAAAGACACTCAACTCCCACCAGTTATCAGTTGTTCCAATTGTTCTCCTGATCATTCTTCTCCTTAAAGGGATAGTTCACCCCAAAATTACAATTTTATCATTTAGTAGTGCCTCATGTTGTTTCAAACCTGTGTGCTGTTTTCTTTCCATACACAATGTTGTGTTATATCAATAGTAGATACAACAAAAGTTATGATATAACAATAGCTTATAGTTGCTATGGAAAAAAATGTAAATAATGTGTAAATAATAATAGATTTTTTCTTGAGCAAATTTTCTTTGTTGCTTTACTATATCTTCATAGTCAGATTTTATTTTCTTGCAATCTTCCATTGCAATACAGCTTTACCAAGCTAATCTGTAATATTCCTTTAAAATAAGAAAAGCCTGCAGGTATAGGACTGTCACCAGTCAACCAAACTTTACTAACGTGAATGAAAATATTATCTTTTTAATTTCCTCACAAACTGTTTAGTGATTATTAATTTGATGGAGGCACTTGCAAAGCTTGCAAAGTTGTGTGTTTGTTGTGTATGGAGGGGGCAATATGGAGGACACCTGTCAATGCAGAGACATTTGTCTCTGTCGTTCTTTTCTCCCTCATCTCAGCCTTTCTCTGTCTCTCATCTCGTGTGACTGAGGAGTCGCAGCTAAGTGCTTCATTCCACCTAAAACTGATAATGCAGCTGTCGAGGCCAATTAGAAGCTGATTCAATCAAAAATAAAGCAAAGCATAAAACGACCTATTTTAATTCCCCCTGCTCCCCAGCAACATTCAATTACATCTTCCCATGGTACATTTCTCATGTGCTCCAATTAAAGTCTTATTTAATGTTTAAAGCATATTACTTTTCTTTATTACGCCAGTGAGTAACAAAGTCAGCAAAGGTACAAAAGCTTCTTCCTTTTGTTTTGGGTTTTATTGCCAGAGTTCCTGAAACAAATTAGAGAGACAGAGAGAGTGAAAAACGAACAGAGAGAGAGAGAGAAAAAGAAAGAGAGAGGGGACCATTTAGGGAAGGATGGAAAAGAAAGAAAAAAAATCAGAGGACAGATAAGAGGATGAAAGACATCTGTGTCAAAAAGTGTCGAAAAGAAAAGGAAGTAAAAACAAAACAACCAAATAAGACACTATTGTTATTAGATTTATATGCTGCATTAAGACAAATCCACAATCTCACTTTGTGGGTGGGTAAAGCTTCATCTATTGTAATATTCGCCATATATATATATATATATATATATATATATATAATTCTCACTTTGTGGGTGGGTAAAGCTTCATCTNTATTGTAATATTCGCCATATATATATATATATATATATATATATATATAAATCCCTCTATTGTCCTTCACTCTGTACTCTGCTGTAATCAGGAAAAACGGTTAAACAAGGGTCATATTTCTTGAGGTTGTATTTGCTTCTCTCAGGGATATTAAAGATTTTTTTAAGTGGCAGTAGTACAAATGATCCATGTTGAGGCGGTAAAGAAGCTGTTTTTGCTTTAATACTATTCAGAACACATGGTTAATGATGAATGCATTCAACATAAGAGAGATGAAGATAAACCTTTTAGAATCAGCCTTTAGTTCTTTCACAGGAGCGTCTGTTGCCATTGTTGTTGCACTGTTTGCTATAGGCACTCAATGAACAACACAAGAGAGTCAGTTCATCCCATTTATGAAATGGGTTGTTCATTAGCCCATTGATCAAGTGGTTCCATCCTGTCACCAACATACAGCTGGCCAGCGGTCTAGCTCAAACACACAGTGACACACACACACACATGTGCAAGTTCACACAGGGAACACCTTCCGTCCCACACTGTGGTGGTGAGGACTCTGGTAAGTGAGGTCAAAGGTCGTGTGTAGTAATCCATCTAAGCAGCGTGACAGCAGCAGCTAATAAATCACTCATTCATGGTTTAATCCATCGTCTGTCCTCGGTGCAGTCTGGAAAACAATACGCCAGTAACACTGTCTCACTTTTCAAACCCGAATGCTCTAACTTACTGCCTGTGATCTCATCATGAGCTCTGAGAATTCTGTGTGGGGACGTTGCATGGATCAAATCTCCAAAATTGAGCATTGTTACACTTCATCAATTTTACTTGTTTTTCTTCAAATTTATGTGTAATCAGAGAGCAGATTTGTAGTTTTGAAAAAAAAAAAAATTATTCAGAACAGTACAAATTGTCCTGCATAGAAAACCAACACAGACCAGCATAAAATTGGTTGAACCTGGTTAGTAACTAGCTTTAGTGGTGAAGCTGGTGGAGAGACACACTTCGCCTGAAAAACAGCAATACTACAATAAAGGATAGAATGTAATTTTTTATTTAATACAATGGACTCATGTTGGGCAATGAAATATGCAGTATTTATGCTGCTTTTGGCCCCAGAAGAGCCAGCTATTAGATCTGCAGGAGACTTCTGAGCAACACTACCGTCTTACTGCTTTAATTTGTTCCATCTCTATCTGTCGCTGTCTCGCGGTTCTCTCTATTTCCTGAATTCCTCCTGTTTTCCGATGCGTGGCACCTCACCTGACAACGAGGAGGAAAATGAGAGATAGATAGAAAGAAAGAGAGGAAGAGAGGAGCTGGTTGATCCTACAGTTTAATTACCTGCCTGACTTGTAAGTGCTCCAGCAAGGAACCACAACCCTGGCTACAAAAGACAGCTCTGCTATTCCAAATAATTAAATACTGACCCATTAAAATGAGAACATGAGGACAGACTTCTCGTCACTCTTTCTCTTTCTGCACATCCTCTTCCTCACTCCATTGCCTCTGTCTGTTTTCTCCAGCTCCAAACATTCCATCATCCCTGCCTCTAGGCCAACTTTGCTTAGCATGGACAACGATGCCTCAGTATTTATTTGTTGTGAGCATCCCACTCAGATTAAAAGTCCCAGGGTTAAAACCCTGAGAGCGAGAGGGGCTCAAAGTAATAAAACTAGCGATTAGCTATTCCCACCGATGCGCTCGGAAGGGGAAGGGGGAAAAGGAAAGGTAGTGTCACCTCATTACGGCACTGCACTTGGCTGCTTTTATCTGTAATTGGACTATATAGGCCTTCATTATAATTTACTTTCTTGGTCCCCCTCCTCGTCTCTACAAGCACCCAAACTGATAATGCAGACAAGCAGAACAGAGCAGGCCTGTTAGTAGCTGTAGAAACTGACACCATTTAATGGCTAATTATAACAACTAAATTAAAGAAGAGGCTTGGAGAGGCAGCGTGATAATACTAGCACTTCACTTAAGAGCATCACCACCATCAGCCGAGGGTGTGTTCACCGATAAGATAAAAGGAACAAATTAAAGTATGTTGCCAACTTACAGCCGAACACACTATGGAAAACAACGCTTATTTTTCAAGCCAGTTTCGCTCCCGGGTGCTGTGCCGACGACAGGAAAACGAATGTTCTTTGATGCAGAGGCCGCGTGGCTTAAGAGGCTGGATTCATTTTATTTCTTTTTTTTTTCTCCCTGAACTATTATCCACTCCCACTAGGACGCATCTTTAGTGTGTATCTCTTGAAGTGCAATACAATAGTCTTTGCCAGTGATGGAAGTGAAGCTATAGCAAATACAGCTAATTACATCTCATACTCAGCGTGGTGCCCTCTGTAAGCAATGACTGCAATGAATAAGAGGCTGAACTTGTTGTGAGCCCTTACAAATCAAGTCTCTGAAGGAAAATTTCAATGTCGTTCTTGGTATTTTGGTCTGGCTAAAGGCAGATAAGAGTTTGCCAGAGTCACTTCCGAAACATTAAAGCATTTTGACAGAAGTAAATAAAAAACACTCAAAAAAGGCTTTTACCTACTACTACTCCCTACGCAAATGCTGTACTGTCTGGATGCTGCACCTTGTGAGTTTTGAAGGAAGTGAAGTCTGTTAACAGATCCTGGCTTACTCTTACTCACCATCTCCCAGAACTGTTCTCTGTTGGACACCTCTGTCCCATCAATAAGTGCCACCTTGCCTCCTGCCGCAGACTGGCACAGGGCTGGCAGTTCAATAGGCTAAGCTGGTGGGATAAGGGACGTTATACCCACCCCCCGTCATGGAAGCCTGGCAGGCCTGACAGAGGGCCACAGAGCTGCCTGCTTAACGTCATTCTCTTGGATCCTCCTGCCACTCACCCAGACTAAGCGCTTACCTGATTGATGGACATGCAGGAGCCTTTGATGATAGTAGTGGTGGTGATGCTGGAAGCGCTGGTGACGATGGGGGATTTCTGAAGCATGTTCTCGCCGCAGACCGACTCTGATTATGTTCTCGGGAGGAACGAGCGAGAGCAGCGACGACATGGCTGATCCGGCTTAGCTTCATCGGGACTGAAAACAGCCATCAATGTGCCACCAACGGTCGTGTCACAGTGGTGGGGTAAGAGGACCTGCAGAGGGGGTGACACAAAACCCTGGATTTACTAAAAGAAGCTAAACATTGCATATTCCCAGTTCTATTGGGACACAGCTGCCCAGTGTGTGTGATAGAGAGAGAGAGAGAGAGAGAGAGAGAGAGAGAGAGAGAGAGAGAGAGAGAGAGAGAGAGCTTTGATAATACTCTGGACTAGGCGTTAATCACTAGCGGCATGAAGGAAAGCAACTTTGTGATATTGGAGTTTGTGTCATAGCTGAGTTTTGATTACCCACATTCATGTCTACACTTCTAATCCCAAACACAAACTGTGCATGTGTGTTTTACACTTAAATATGTGTTTTACACTTGCATCTTCACTACCTCTGACACTGCAAACCAGTGACCGGTGGCTAAAGAATATACAGTCATGAAAAGTTTCAACAATTTAAAACTCAGTTTTAGTAAAACACATTATGTTACAAAGTGTGCATGCATCACACGTCAAGGGCCCTGTAAATAGGATTCATCCAAGAGGCTCTATCATCCCCCATCATGCCTCTCTCTCCGCAGGCCTAATTTCACTGTTGAATGAAACAGAGCTTAATGAACAGGCACTGCTTAAACATTTCATGCCCCCGCCCATCTTTTTCCCCACAATAACCTCTCTAACCTGAGGGAACGCACACCTTGAGCTTATTCAGCAAAAGTCAAATGCCAGCACCTCAGTCTCTCATTCAGAACTCACTCTTCTGCATCTGTGAGCATGCACTCACATTTACGCCTGGAATGGGACCGTCTGCAAATTCATCTCCAATCCAAAGAGGAATAATTGATGAAAAAGAAACAAAAAGCCTGTCTGTAAACGTTTGGCGGTTATAAGTGGAAATAATAGTAAAGTGGCCCAGGGGTTGGTCCCTGCTTAACCATATTTGATTTACATCAGTTAGGTCTCTCACATAAGATGGTCTAGCAAGGAACGAGGTAATAACCCAGAAATAACCTCATTAAAAAGACACCATATCGGTCTGCGCACAATGAACTCATAGCTGAAAAATTACTGACCTGGAAAGTGGCAGGAGGAGTCAATGATGCTACATTGGAGAGCGCCATATCTTTCCTGTTGCCACAAAAGAAAGGTAGACACATTTAAAAATGGTCCATGTATTCTTTATTATCCCTCTTTTCACCTTTTCTTATATAACAAGGTCTGCAGTCATGCTATTGTTTGTGGGTCTAATTAAAGTTGTGGGGAAATAAAGGGGGCAGAAATACTGTATATTTTCACCTCATAATATGTAGGCAGGGTTGCAGAATACACCTCCTTAATAAAGTAGATGTCATGCTACATTTATTTCGTTCTTTGTTTCACAAAAGCATGCCAGATGTATTGCAATGGGTCACAGAGCTTTCGTTTAATGATAAAGATATTTTAGCCTGAAAAGTGTAAAAAAAGTTGTAGGACTGCAAAATTCAGACAATCCTTCAAAGGCCTGATGATGCATTCACTAACAAGCATCTTCTAAACAAGTCGTTTAGCTGTGTCGAGTAATGAGTTTACTGAGACTTTCGACCGAAATCAATATACATTTTTCCCCCTCCGTATCAGTGTCCCTGGGTTGAGAACTCCCTGTTGTCCTCCAGTCACTCTACCCACAAATCTCTCAGACATGTGGTGCAATTAAGAACTAAAGCCCACCGATGTAAAGGAGTAATCACTGCTTTGATTTCTCACATCAATACAAGCTTGGCCACTTTGATATGCGGGGCAGCCTTGATGAGTCTTATAAATATATTAAAATAAGTTTAATTACCAATTTAAATGTCGACAAGCCTCAAGTATAAAAGCACATACAATAAAAGCACACAACGGCAGGAAGTGAGACACAAAATTAAAGGGCTGTGAGGAACAAAAAGATGGAGCTCCTGGCAGGGCACGTGTTTAGCCCTGTTTCTACATCACCTTTCATCTTATTTTAAGGCCAGGGAAATCAAATGTGCCCCTCGCCGTTTTGATTTCTTCATTTCTCAGAGAAAATATTCTGTTTAATTATTCCTTCCTCATGCAGTTTTAATGGGCTCCGATCCCTTTTTGAAAGTGCAATGGGGCCATGAAGTACATATGTCAGTATTTGCTCTTAACTCTACAAAAGTTGCAAAGATAAAAAGGTGCCGGGTGCCATTGATGTGTGCTTTACCAGATTTGCTTCACTTAGCTCGGTTAATTTAACACTGAAGTCTGATGCAATTCATGAGGGACATCATCAGAGATGGAAACAACTAAACCTGGAAAATGCACTTGAACTTCTGTTTTCCTTCTACTTACTGTATATGTATTTTTCTTTTGTTTATACCACTTCTATTGACGTCATCTCTGGTCAGAATTAATTTTGAAAAGGTGAAAAGCTACATCGTCAGTTGCCCTCAGTTGTCTGTGAGAAATAAAATTGAGTATTTCTAATCACTTTATCCGTATATAAATATTTTTTTCTGTTTATGGAGAAGTCTTGTTATTTTCGAGAAATGATTTTGGGTCATTAATGAGTTGTCATGAGAGTAACATATCAAACTGAAGATGTTGAAGAGTGGGACATCTCTGACATGTGTGACTGTGGCACAGTGACAAGAGAAGCAACCTTTTCAAAGCTAAAAGCTACCAGTTGACTCATTAAAACCCCAATAACTACATACATCCAACCATATCTTCACACCTTTAATTGCCTATTACAAATCGCTGCTCTCATTTGTGCCTGCCTATATTCCTCTGTTGTCAGCAGATTGTAGGTTTGCTGTGTGTGTGTGTGTGTGTGTGTGTGTGTCTGAGCAAACCAAATGAAAGAAGGGAAAAAAATTCAGTTAACTGTAATCTGTAGCTTATTGTTTGTGTAGGCTGCTGTCATATTTTTTATTGCAACCTACATATACAGACTTTCATTTTGTACTGTAATCTTTTTAGCAGTCATTTACAACATCATGTCATTTCTCTTCTTTCAAAGAGTTTTGGTAACACTGACACATACTGTACACGTTCTTACAGTACATAACCACCCAAACAAAAATCAATACTGTAAAACGTTTTTGTTGCCATAAATGTTTAAGTTTATTCAGATTGGTTATTTAGTTGTAATTATAAGTCATTTCAATTTATAATTTAAAATTTGTCTGTTGAAGAGTTGTTGTAACTGTTTGAAAAGTTCAACTTTTGAAAAGTAATTTAAAAATAAGTTGTCATGAATTATTGAACACACCATTTTTATAGTGTACTTTACACTCTGATTAATCTGCAATTAACTGTAAATGAACCTCAGTTTGTAAAAAATAATACAATAATATTGTTACAATACAATATAGTACTAATGCAATACAGTAATACGGTTGCAGTAAAATACCTAAATATCAGTCATAATGCATTATACTGTACAGCAGACATAATCCTTGTGTGATAGTCTCTTACCAATCTTGTAATATCACCATAACACCATATCACCATGTTTTCTAATGCTCTTTTTCAAACACATCCAAATAAAAGACTTACACAATAATGTATAATACAGCAATATGATCAGTCATATATGTATGAGTCTGTCAAAAGCTAATAGTTGTGAGATTTTATATATATATTAAAGAATTACACTTACATGAATTACATTAGGATCTGATCAAAGAGAATCATAAATGTAAAAATAGACCACAGCACAAACAGCACCACTGTTCTGGAATTTAGGGGGTTAGGGGTAGTATTTCACCTCCACCAGATACCCCTGACATGCTGACATATTTTCTTCTTTAAAATAATAGCTTAATTTACAATACAACGTTTAAATCAATTGTTGCATATCTGTTTTAATGCTATGTTCTGTATATATTAATCTTTAATATACAGATAATCTTTAATATACAGATTAATATACAGATATCTGTATATATTATTCTTTAATGCTATGTTCTGTAGAGATGGTTGGAGCTCTGTAAATGTGCCACTGTTTGTCTGCTGTTGCCAGCCATTACTCTGAAGTGACATTGTGAGGGATGATGCGTATGTTGGCTGTTTTTGGCACCGATATGGTCCATTGCAGTGCTTGTTTCTGTGCCCTTCAATGCCTTCTACAGCCTGGGGTGCAAACACACATATGCACACATGTACACACACAAACACACTGACTAAGACGCTCACACACACACTGCCACGGTCAACAGTAACACTGCCAGTGCTGAGTTATTATCTAATCTGAGGCTCTGCACAACGTTACATTTGTCAATCTGTTCTGTGAGGCTACTGCTTTCTGGCGAAATGTAGCAAAAACAGATTATGACTAAAAACATATTCCCCCATAACGCCTAAAGGCTACCTGGTGTCCGCTATCTCCTGGATCAGATGCATGACATGAGTGATTTGTGTGTATGTGCGTGACAGAAAAACTGACCCCTCAAATTTACAATAAAAGGGGATTCTCAGCTTGCAATAGATTTCCTTTTCGTCATTAACGCTTTGCTTAACTAACACAAACTCGAATGAGCACAGAAATACTCAGTACAAACAAAATATTGGGTAAAATGATTAATTTTTTATTCATTGTCTCCCATCTTGGAGATTGTTGCAATGCATTGTGGGATTGCCTTTTATGTGAGGTAAGCAAGCGATGCCGCCCTAAATGTTTCCTACAAGGCAGCCCTGCGCAGGCAGCTCACTAGGTTTTGGTATCTTCAGTACTGCAAATATCCTGGAAAATTTTGGTTCAATATCTTTTTGCCTATAATAGTTAATTATGACGACTTGGAGACATGAACCTCATTATGTTTTTTATATATTTTTTTAATTTCCTCAAAACTCACTTGCCATTGAGGCAAAGTTGTTTAGCAATCCAATAACATGAGGCAATAACATTGATATTTATAGCTGTCTAATTGCATCCTCTAATCAAGATGGAATACCATAAGTGATTTCGCCCCAGGTTGTTAATAAACCCATAATGGTGCAATGAGGTGGCTTGAGGAACACCTCGCAGACTGACACAAGATGTGAAAACTCTTGTGAATATGATGCGTTTGATCTGTTGGTGACAGTAACAGACTGGTGGAGCTCTTTTCCTCTATATGCTGGTAGAGAGAAATTGATGTGGGCTCCAGGAAGAAAGATGGATGCTGTCACAGTCTGTTGTGACACCTGCAGGATGTTTTGGACAAGATGCAGCAAAAGAAACCGGCCAATTAGAGAAGCGCAATCAAATATTCAACAGCAGACGGACACAGTCATTATTTATCTATGCAAATACATGAAAATTAAAGAAGTTAAACAGGGTTAGCCCTCAATCATTCATGTTCAAAGGTTGCTTTCAAGTGTTCGCCTGCTTAGATACTTATATTTGAATCTTATAAACATTCATGTTTTGCAAATGTTGCTTGTCTTGGTAATTCTTGGTAACTCAGTAACTATGTAAAAATATCTGTATACAAAAATAGCTTTCTTTTATTCTTTCCATTAAAGGGAGGCAATACTGTACAGGCACGAAGGAGCATTTGCTGAAATTAGAATGTTGTTTCAATAGAACTTTAATGTTGAAGAGAAAATGATGAAAGCAATGTGTACAACACAGGTAACCGTTTCTGTTTTGCTTCCACACACACACTTTCATATACACAAATGGTGCGCTAAGCCAAAGTCATTTCTTCCCTTGCGTTTTATTGATGAGTCTGTCCTGAGGTGCATCTTCATAATTGTGCATCAGAAAAAGTATAGCGTTGATGGATATTTGTACATAATAAACACAGATAAATAGGAGACACAGCCATTTTTCAACCGTTTTATGCCATTAACACTATCTCCCTCAGCAACTGTCAGCTCCATAAAAACCTTCAGATATATTGTGTTTTAATGCCCCTTTATAAAGACAACATAAAAATGCAATATCCGAGAGCATGTCACTTAGATAAACAAAGCAGAATATTGATTTCCCCCTAAATTGAAGTGGAGAAAAAACAATAATGCTATATTTGTAGTAACATGGAATTACAAGTGGTAACCATGTTAAATTCTACCTTGCCGTGTCAGTTTTGCACATTTCTGTAGTTATTCCTGCAGATTCATTTCTTACCTGAAAACTCTGCATCTGCTCATTGGATCAGGATACAACCCAAGATCTTCTTCTACAGCTTATGCTTCCCCTCTGTTACACCAAGGGACCCTATTACCCATAATGCATTGCAAGACCTGCGATTAACCTTGCCTGAATGTGCAAGTGGTCAATAAAACACAGGATAAACAGACAAGCTTAAAATGCTTGTCTTGCTTAAAGTTAGAACATGTGGTAGGTGTGTTACTTTGCAGCTGGAGTATGACCATATCAAAGCAATATCTTTAACACAGTTCCTCAGGAAGGATGAAGAAAGCTTTAACAAGACAGATACCTAGAGAGTTAGCGCTCCACATCTTTTACAAATAGTCTTACAACGCTTCAAATCGGTGCTCAGTGAGCACTCTGTGAAGTTTCCCACTTGCCTCTCCCTCATTCCTGTTCACTCCCTATATTAAATCGACCAATCAAAGCATGTCAGTCATGCAGTCTGCCCAGCGTCTGACAGCTTGGCAGCTCCAACGCAAAAGTGCCTCATTCATTCTTATGACACGCTTCCGATATCTTAGTGTCTGACTCTCGCAAGGTCCATCAGACCGAACAAAATTGCAACCAGAAGCTATCTGATTCAACACAGGGTGGTATTAGCAGCCTGTCTGACATCTGAACCCTAATGGGGAATAAAGCTAAACTACAAAACACATGACACTGTTTATTACCTTGATTCTAACATCAAGTGCTAACAAATTCCATTATGGAAAAATAGCCTTTCCACTGAGTTTTGTTAAGCCAATGGGCAACCAACAAAGCTGCATTTAAAAAAGAAAACCAATGTTTGTTAGATGTTTGTCAGGCACTCTAGATCGAAGCTTGACTACAAAGAGCTGTATTTTTAGTAAAACTTAAGGGTATATTGACATTGCCAAAAGGGCCCTGTTTGAAACTTGCTTATTTAAACCAGAACTGCTCCTTAAAGAAAAAACAATCTCTATTGATTTAAAACATGGGGCTCTAAAGCACATTGTGATGAGGCTAAAACATGCAATACTTACTGCCTCTTGACCATCCAATTTTTCCCACTCAGGAAGTGAGTTTGTAGGCCATGGATTTGATGTCTGACCACCAAACAGTCTTAAAATTACCATGACAAAAATAATTGCTTGTCTAAGCTGGTTAAAGATTACCTTAGCTAGTCTAACAGACTGCCCAAGCTGGTGCTCAGCTGGTTTGGCAGGTGAGCAAAAATGCCCAAAGCCCTATAAAACCAGCCAATGGAAAACCCGGTTTAAACTATTTGTCAGCAATGCACAGAAACAATATATGATTTTAAGACTGAAGATCTAACACATTAGACATGTTCTAGTAAGACATGCTTCTTTAAATGCATTTTGTACATATGATTATAATTGGTGTGTTTGTTTCATTTTTAAGTTTTGTACTAGTGGGAAAGGTTAGGTTGGAAAGTAGCATTCTGCTATGTATAACCTACAGTATTCTGCCTTGTTTTCTAATGAGACCCGTCCCATAAAGGCTAAATCCACTGGCTACAGTACTAATTCACAGTACTAATTAAGTGCCAATTAAATCCCACTGCCCAAGAGCTTGCAAGCTGGGTCAGTGTTTGTCAGATTCTGCCAAGAGAAGAAAAAGACACAGCTTTTCTCTCTTCTATTTATTTGGTCTAAGTAATTAACGCTCAGTTGAACTAAAAAATCATTTTGCACTTATTTTCTAACCTAAACCTCACCAAAGAAGTGCCTAAATACTGTCAACACATTTTTTTCATGTTGTTTTTCAACCGGACAACATGATTCAGAGTTGTGGAAGAATTCTATTTTTAACACATTAGTCAAACGAGCCTGTGAAACATGCTTCCACTCCATCTAAGTAGAATGCATTAGTGACATAATGACGGCTGACAGAGTGTGTGATGCTTTCTTTTCCTCTCATTAGCATGCAGTAAGAGCAGCCAGACATTACCTGTTGATAGCAGAGCAGAGGCGCATGCTGATGGACAGATGGATGGGACGGCTGATGAATTCCTGGCAGGTGCTTTGTCAGAGGAGAAGCAATTTAAACCTCAGGGGAAAGGAGCTATTTGGAGTTCACACCAGACCTGTAATGTAGAAAACAGTCAAATCTTTTCTCTTCCTTATATAACTAAACATTGCACAGCAGCGTTTCCTAACAAAGACTGGACACAAGTGAACACCGGCCATCAGGACTTCTTACCTGAAGCTGAGGATCAGATTGACTGTGATACAGAAAAATGTCCACCAAGGGGTCAATCTCCCTTTCATAGAATGTGACTGATAGATCTAATACCTTTGGAATCAGATAAAACTTTGACGAATGGCTTGGCAGTCAGCTGGTGGGAATCACATTGCCCTGTGCTCATGCCGGCCTGTCCCTCTCCCATCATGGACCCTGCTGGCTTTGATCAATGGTTCCCACCTGCCGCTGCATAGGGCAGCATGCTGTCACATGATTAAAAGAGCTGGAGGATATTGCTTTCTCTCCATTCGCTCGCTGAGAGACAAAACTTCATAAAACTAAGGTGACAGCACTTTCTGTTTGGCTCCCTCAGTTTCCAATGTCTGCCACTCGGGTGATCTAGATTGATTTTAGAGCTTTGGCTGATTGGAGAACAGAAGACTGCGGATGAGCTGGGAATGAGAAACATCTGTTTCAGCATGTATCTCCTTGAAAGGGAGCAGCGCTGTCGACAGGACCCTTCATAAAGAAACTAAATATGCATTCTATAGGAAACCTGGTTGGGTTTCATTTTGAAGAGAAGCAGGAGACTTCTTTATCATGTTCATGACCTCATCAGTTGAAATGGACCATTCCACAAAGACCACAAATCAGGCCGGGAAGGCAGATAAGCTAAAACATCATGGCACAGATGGAGCAAACAGCCCCTCCGCTTGGATCCCTAGAATGTGCGATGGAAACGATTGCAGAACAGAGGCCGTGATTGACGACGGATGCAAAGAACTAGGTGTCCCCATGTGAACGCAGAGAGTTGAAGTGCTCAGAAGTGTTTTTTGTGCTCGCCATTGCCCATCACCCCCCATCCCAGGGACTCTCTGCATAAAGGCTCATAAATCAGCGCTATCGCTCCCCTTAACCTGTGATAAATCAACCTGGCGATTAGCGTGATGTATGGTGCAAAATGTAAATAATAACAAGTGCTGCTAATTGGCACACAACCTGGCAACACATCAGTAATGTTAGATACTGTATGTGCTTGACTGCTGTTTTGCATCCCACTCATTACAGAAAGGTGCCATTTCATCCCCCCGCCCACAAGTGCTTGCTTATTCCTAACTACTCTGTGCCACTTTTTGAGTTTATTTGTCATGAAGAATTACTTCTGTTCGAGTCAGGTCAGGTTTCATACCTGAAACCTTACAGTTTTTCTGTCTCGTTTTACATTTGCATAATGTGCTTCTGCATGCAATGGATGATTTCAGTGTTGTATAGGCTATTGCTCACAGGAAATAAAAGACATGTTCAACTATTGATGCAGGTTTCTCACTTTAGCAGGCAAAGACACTCATAGGAATAGAGATTACAGTAAGTATCAAAAGGCTTTGTTCTGTGTAGAAACAAACCCTTAACAATGTGTCCCTCTTTCTCTCTCTCTATTTCACTGATACCTTTATTCTAGAACATACTCATGCATACACAGCAGAAAATAGGGTTTTAGAACTGTAATAAAAATACACACCCTTCTACAGTAAATGTAGACTTCATGCTCTTCAATGATTGGATCTCTTTGTCACTCTTGATGTGGTTTTCAGGAGCTGGGCTGTTCTGTAATAAGTCTGGTCTGGGATCCGTCTGCCGCTGATGTACTGGACTCCAGCTGAACAGAAGGCATTGGAGAATGATGGACACAACAGCTCGTCCGTGATTACCTGGTCCAGGTCCACTCATCAGCTCCCCACATGAGGGGCTCCAGATGCCCATGTCCCTGATTTACACTCATAGGAGAGTGAGGAGAGACACCACCTGACAGCAGAGAGGAGAAAAGGTGTAATTAGCGCAGGATGTATGGAACCTGTTAAGACCTGAAAATATCATTGATCAGGACGAGCTATTGACAGAAACACATAGAAGCAGCTGACAGAAACATAGCCAATCATTTCTCATGAAGGCTCCCTTTGGAAAGGCGCTGCTCTTGACAGCATGCTAACATTTCCTCAAGTGTAAAGAACTGTTTGGCCAACTGTTTTGGTTTTGGTAGAACATCTGCTGGCCATTTTTGTTCATTGAAACATTAGCAAGACAGCAGATAGCAAATAGACAAGAATGCAACAGCATGGGACCAATACAAATTTGCTTGAGAGGAACCACTCAAATGTTTACAGTATATTATGTTTTGGTTAAATATTCTTAAAAGTATGAAGTGATTCTTAATCATGGGCATGTGCATCTTAAAGGTCCCCAGAGAATTGTTTTCCAGAGGCTCCATGGTAAACTTTTTTAATTTGTCTTAATCTTATAAAATATTTTAAACTTAAACTTAACTTTAAACTTAAAAAAAAAACAGAACTTTATGATATGAAGTTCAGCCAATGAAACGTAAATCAACTAAATGTTTTCAAATGGATGGTTTAGAAATCAATGACATCCAGTACGAAAGGAACACCTGTCGGTGTTAATGAGGGTTTTCTTCCTTGTGGGAAGACTGTACCTCAGACAAAACAAGCTGCCAGACACTGATATACAATATTCTCCAACATTACACCTGTTACAATTCCCCTACAGAGCTTCTGTTTCCATGTAAAAGTCAGCTTTTAGGTTCATAAAGGCCTGCTAGCATGCTGGCGATGTGTTGTGACCGCTTTATGCAAAGCATGGTATTAGTCAAAGGCCGGCTGGCCCTGACAGGCCTGCAGCGTGAGGTAGATTAATGCCATTCAGGACCACTTTATTATCCACAGACTTTCTTTCATGCTCTCCTAGTCTGTCTCACCATTGCACCTTGCCATTAATTGTCTGTGCCCTTCCCATACCCTCCCACCCTTGCTTTAGAGTGACGGATACTTGCACCTGCCTCTAGCCACTACATCCCTCGAAACACCATGTTCATCTAACGCATTGGCCCCTTTGTCCGTACTGCTCAACAGCTGTGGAGAAAATAACATCTGTGGGCAATCGCTTCTGCCAGAAGACATACAGGAAGTTAAAGCGCCTGTTCTCATTTCCTTTGTGCTAGATGTGCTCTCTGGCCCCATTTTAGGTTGCTTTTCTTTGTGATGCTTGATATCTTTAAGTGGCCTTAATGCATACTTTGCAGTGAATATTATTATTATTTTATGAGTTATTGTTTTATGAGAATGTAACCGCCGAACACAATAAACACAAGAGTATATTTTATACTGAAGCTTACCATTATAGAAGTCAGATATTAAAGGGACAACACAAGAAGAAAACATTCAAGCAGTTAGGGTACATTGCTTTATTATTCACAATCTGCAATCACCCACTTATCAATTGCTGAGGAAATAATCCTGATGGCACTTTAGCCAGTTGTAAAATTACATACAAATATTTATAGCATATGCATGCATACACATTCCAAAACCCATAGATAAATGCACAACAAAATGTTTCACGTGGAATTATTCCCCACCCTAGATGCAAGATCTATTCAAGGGCGTGTTTTGCTGTTTACAAGTTAGTTGGGCTCAGAAATTTCACAATATCAAACTTTTATAACAGTATTGCCTGCCTCTCAAACAGCATATGTATTCCATCCCAAGACAAAGAGAAGGGGGGCTTTGTCAAGCATATGCCCCTGTTTATTTCCATAGGGCATTTAGTAGAACACACCTCTCTATGGAAATCTATCACAGAGTGCCAAACAAGTCCTCCAAGAGGTCCTTCTACGAGTTAATATCAACTTCCCAGCTAACAGTGTAGCGCCATTAACAATTAATTATCCGAGACGGGCACTAACAGACTGGGTATACACAAGCCCTTGGGGAGACAAAGACAACCCAGATGTCACAATGGACCGCCATGTATAATCCAGCCCATCACTGTATACTTTACACACATACACAAGCACTCACCCACTCCCAGAGGACCCTCACAAAGCACCAGCTAAAACACTTAAGGGTGCAATAAAGGTCCGGTCCAAAAACAAAGGCAGGGTCCACTTTAAGAGTGAGAATTCATGAAAATGAGAGAGCGGGTGAGAAAAGAGAGAGGGTTTGGGGGTATAAAGATCAGCCAGTATAACATCCTTCAAAACCTGACATTAAGTATTCAGATGCTACAAAAAAGCAAAGTGTTGGCAATTAAAATAATCAATCTTCCTGGCGACGGTGTACCCAACATCTGTTCAATAAGTCCCCCATTTTCAGTCTACCGGGAACTGAGAGGGTAAAACGGAGGAGAGAAGGTCCACTTTTAGCTGTCCTTCAGTGATGAAAACCTATCCACCTCTAACACACACACACACTTGCGACGTGGCCGGTCCGTGTGGGCCTGATGTCAGATGGTTCTGCTGTGTTGTTTCCTTTGTTATAAATAACAACAGGCCACCTGGACTTCCTCTGCACACCGGTTTACAGACAATCCGATATAGGAGGGGGGTCACTAATGATCCCGCAGGCTATGGGCCTCACCGGCACCCCACCCTCCACCTCCCTCTCTCTCTCTTTCCTCATCCTGGGCTAATGGGACGGAGGGGATTCAGGGTAGGAGTGATGGATGACAGAGACGGATGGCTCGGGACAAAGCATGTGCTGACAAGCAGTGAATACGGGGCAACGTTGCAGAAAGGTCAACACCAGGGAGAGGCAGGAAAAGGGAAAAAGTGAGCCTCGTGTGACTTTCAAAATTTTCTCTATCGACTCTAGTTTGAAAATGTCTGTTTGTGTGTGAAATGCAGGGCACTAGCTCAAAGTCTGTCCACTGCTCCGGTCTGCTTTAATACAAGTTGGTTCAGATCAGAACCGTACTAAATGAAACTGATTTTGTTTTTGTGTTTTTCATTTGTGATTGTTCTTACTCAGAGAGCATTGTGGTGTTGTGTGTCTGTGTGTGTGTGTGTGTGTATATATATATATATATGTATCTATACATATCTATGTGTATGTATGGCATATACATACAGTACATACATACATACGTCTATCTATACATGTATATGTATGCATGCACATACATACATAAATATATACATACATAAGTGTGTATATATATATATATATATATATATGCATGCATGCATTTTTATATATATATATATATGTGTGTGTATTTGGCAGACACATGTATCTAAAGCGACTTACAGTGCATTCAATTTATACATTTTATCAGTGTGTGTTTCCTGGGAATCAAACCCACAACCTTTGGACTGCTAATGCAATGCTCTACTAACTGCGCTACAGGAACACACAGCAACCTTGCAGAAATTATACCCTTCACCTTTAAGAACAACATACACTAATGTGGATTGACACGTTCACATGGGCAACACCAGCCTCAGAACTGATCTCATATACAGTACAGCTCTGATCTATTTTTAATACAATGCCAGAGCCCTATTTCTTAGGGTGCATGTATGAGCATGTTCTGACAGTTCCGGGTTAAAAGCTGCGCTCAGAGACTGACAGAGATAGAAAGATTCCCTCAGCTGTGGTACCTGCAAAAGGGGCATCGGTGACCGGTACTCTGAGCACAAAGAAAGCACTCAATTATGTTGTGTCTGGATCTGCTGGAACATCCAGGCATGAGCGTCTAGTTGCCGTCCCAGAGGATCAAATCTGGCAGATATGCCCTGAACAAGGAGTGGGCAGCCAGACCTGAATTAGAGTGTGTGTGTTGTGTACACAGGTGTGCCATCGTGAGTGTGTTGAAGCTACATGCTCACATCACACCAGGAACACTTGTATGCTGCCACGCACTCTTCCACCGGCAGTGACCCCCATGTACGACTCCCCACGGCTCCTCTTTTCAGCACGCCGTTTCTAATCCAAAACAAATGATCTCAGGAAGGAACAGGGCAATATGGTGGAGGATGGAGAGCAGCTACAGGAAGAGACAAATAAAGGGAGAAAAAACGAGAGTATTATCACCTTGGCCAAACATCAGGAGTTTAAAAAAAGAAAGAGACAGAGGAAGAAAAGAATGTCTATGGGCAAATTCATCTTCTCCCCTGCTACAATCAATCTTTGGCCAAAAGAAATACACAATAACTAGGCAGGAAGAGGCCAAGATTTATGGTCCTGAGACATCTCCACTGACCAGCAACCACCTCACCCCATTCTGCCCCTCTCTGCTCTTCTCTTTTCTCTCTCTCTCTCTCACTCCCAAGCCATTCCTCTACTATCCCTCCATCCAACCCCCCCCCCCAACACTTACAATGATGTACTGTCTTCACTGACTGTTTTACAAGTACATTAGCTTTATTTAATGAGATCAGCAAGTCATTTAACAGTTGCATATGGAGCATGAGGAGAGACGCCCACTTACTCAAGCACTCTTTTATGTTGTAAAATACATTTCGGATCAGATGTTCTGATGCATGAAAATGTGAACGTGACCCTTCTAAGCAGGGCTGAGTGGAGAAGAGGATGTTTTGTATATGAACGTGCTGGAGGAGAGAGATTTATGGCATGTTTGGCCTGATATGTGCTCAACAGACCCACTGACATACAGGAGGTGCAACACATCGCTCTGAAAGCAGTAGAGATTAGAAGGGAACAGATTTCAATACAGATGTGGGGCCCTTTTAAAGGGCCTTTACTCTGTAGAATTTATGTCTGTAGCATTTAAATGTTTTCAGATGAATTTGTCCAATGTCACTAAAATTGTTTAAAACAACTGATGGTCTATATTTCTACTATTCTTGTTAATTTTAAGTTGTTTTCTTAATATGCAAGTACATGTAAAATACGAGAAACATAAAATATGATTTATGTGTTGTGTTTTAATGTGCACTTTTATATACATGACATAATATTTAAGACTAGTGTAAAACCTGTTTTACTCTGAATTTAAATTGGGGAGGTTATATAATGAAATATTTTGATTCTGTACCTTATTCATGTATGAAATATGTCTCATCATATACACTAATTGTTAATTTTACTACGTTTCATTTGATTTGATCAGTCTTTCTCCCGCTTTACATACAACTAATGCTATATGTACCAAGCCTTTTTATAGACCTACTGAGTCATTGTGACAACAAATAAAAACATTCAGCAGAGTAACACAAACACCATAAGCCCGAAACCCTCACTGGGGTATGTGTGTGTGGGTAAGTGTGTATTTTCCAAAAGCCCAAGAGATCAGAGAAGAGCTGTTCTTGCACACAGAGGTAAAAATTCATTTCTTGAGAGCTATATATCAAGCGGTATTTGTTTAATGAGTGCTCCTGTGGAAAGATATATAGAACATGTCAGGCGTCCACTTGCAATGCGTTCTGGGATACAGATAACATCACAGAATGTGACCGCTCACTCTGTCTCAACGACCCATCCGCTTTATCTGCCTCTTCCCTGGACCATTATAAATGAGGAGCTACGAGAGAACAGGGAACAAAAATAATGGAGCTAGAAAAAAAGCCACACCAACTCTTCACAAACTACCCAAAACAAACAAACAAAGGTACCGTCACCACAGTACCCAGGCAGACGTTTCGTTAACATTTCATTAAAGCACTTCAGCCGTCAAGGTGTCGTGATGTGTAAACTTCTTGAAAAACGAGCCTTGTTTGTGGTCATTCTTTATGGCCTAAATCTCCTGGACTCGTGTTGCGATGAACTTGTTGTTTGGCATGCTTAACTAACCTGCGCTCTCCTCAGGCAGGTCTTTGCTGCTTTTAAGATATGGAAATGAGATGCAAGAGGCGGACGTGGGGGTAATTAATTGTAACTCAGAGAATAATGTTGGCCTGTCAGAGACGTCTGCACATTGTGTAACATTTTTTAAAGGGAATGTGTTCAAACTGGGAGGATCTGCTAGCGTTCCATCTTAATTGCGGTGCGGCCAGAATGCTAAAACACTCTCTCACTTTCCTCCAACCCCCTCCTCCTCTACCCCCATCTCCCTCCTGTCATATGTGTTTATTGTGTTTGTAAACACCTCATAAATAGGAATAATCAATGGGCACAGTATTGACTGAGGTACCCAGCCATAAATGTGCATGTGTGTAGAACATGTCTTTAATACTTAGCACTATGAATCTCAAATATGGAAAAGTGTGTAAGATAAAGTGCTAAACAACCAATAAAGAAATTAGAACCATCCAGTTTTTAAACTAGTAATTTTTTATTTTAACTAGTAAAGGATTTCTATATAATTTAAAACACGCTTTTTACCCCTTTTTTGGTTTCATATTTTTATTCCTAAATGAACCACAAAAAAGACCAAAAGATGTTAATAGATTAAAATAATTATGTTACATGTTATGTTAATGTTACTTATGTCACTTTTAATTATGTTACTTTAATACATTAATTACCTGAATGCTTAAAGGTGTTTTGGCACGAAACACAATTAATTTAACTTAAAATTTGTAAATTTTGAAATTTTTGAAAAGGTAACAAAATCTGTTTTTTAACATTAACTTGTTCATTTCTAATAATAAGCTATACTGCATTGAATAATAAAGAAACTGTCCTTAGTTATGCTGTAAAGCATTTTTTCATATGATATATATGTTAGTACATCTTGGCCTGATCATAATGCTCAACTACTTTTAATAGGCTTGTGAATTTGAAAGATGGGAGAACAATGACGATAGTGTTGATGGAAGCCGCCTCATGGGAGTCCAGACCACAAGCCCTTCTGTGACACTTCATGCCAGGGATGTGTTCACACCACTGACACCTTGTCCCACTAAATCAGAGTGTGAAATCCATCTGAATATGTAAATAAAAGAGGTGTGTGTGCCAGGACATGACAGCCCTGCCGCACCTGTACATGAGAGCTAAAAGCTTATTCAGGTCTGTGGTCTGACTCGATCTTCTCAAATCAAAAGCAGAATTGTCAAACGGCTCTCTGTGCTGACACAGACCTGTGCAAAGAGAAAAAATGAGAAAAAAAGGTTTTAATCAAATCACCTGCAGGAAAAAAAACAGAGAAAGGAACGAAGAAATAAATAAATAAATTCCAGCTACAACGTGAGGGACCCTTGAGCCACTGGAATGACTTCAGAGAGGTGAGGTATGGCTTAGTAAGTGTGAAAAGGCTAAGAGTAGGAATCAGCTACAGGAGATTATAGCTATTATTTGTCTTAATTTGCTCTCTGCTCTTTAATGTTAGGCTCTGCACTCCCTGCAGGATAAAGACGTCCCCTGTAGGTACGACCTTCTACATGTGCGATGGGTTTTTATTGACTGTGAGATCGAGTTGATTCGTGTGGGTCGAGGAGGAAAGAGGTGGCCCCCGGGTCTTGCAGATCCAAATGGATGTCACGCAGCAAGAGAAGGCTCTAATAACGGCTCCCGTGGAAACCCTTCTGGTCCCAGTGGACCATATTTGGCTCATATTCCTGATGTTTCACTGTATGTTGGCCATAAACACTCACTGTCCAAACCTTCTGCAAAGCCCCAAAAAAAACTCTATTCTGTCAGAAAAAAGTCCAGCTGTGACGGATTCCTTTGGCTCTACAGAGACCAACCTTAGCTTAATTAAGATTGTAGCTTCTTCATCCTATTATTATTGAGATATCTTTTTTCTGACTTTTAAGCTTCTGTCACATTGCCTGAATTGTCCACCATGATCCTAACTGACTCAACAGGGTCCAAAACACCACTGCTCTGAGAGATTAGACTCAAACGCACACCTCTCAGCTTGAGATCTGGCACCCAGAAGGTGACGTTTAGACCATCTGTCAGTCAAACAGACAAGTTTTCAAGGAGTGGACAAGTTACACAATCTTTACTTCCTGTCAGAGTGCCAGTGTACATTGAGTCACTCTGTGCCATGTCAACAGGCCCCTTCGTTCCACTTCTCTCATTTGACTTGGGTTAATGCATACAAGTGGAAGTGCACAGTGACATGATACATGGTGACAGGAAGAAGAGATGCCAGTCTGAGAAAAGCCCTGACTGCGGCCAGGAGTGATGGCGGGTTAGGAGACAGAGGTGTTTTTGGATGAGCCAACACTTATACAGGGCATCTACGAGCATGTGGAACTATATATTTTTATAGTAAAAGTGTATAGTTTTTGGAGATTGTTAACCATTTGTATAACTACAAATATCATGGTTAAACTATAGTTGTTGATGCAAAACCATGGTTATTCATGGTTACCATGGTTTAACTAGAGTAACCATGTTTTCTTGATTTTATTTATAGTTAAACCATGGCTAATTTTTATAAGGTGGGTAATTATGTGTAATATTAGCTACAGATAAGACCGTTATGCAAACAAAAGTTACAGCAAAAACACATTTTGTGTAGCGCAGGAGACTTTTTAAATCTATCATTTTACAAACATTAATAAGAAAATGATGTGCATATAAACATGGTCAGTGGCGTTTCATAATGGAATAACCCATGTTGGGTTTCACTACTGTTCAACCGCATTATGATCCTTTATGCACTAAATCATTCTAACAAAATGCAATCTATTCTCTCAGTAATTAAAATCTCTGCCCTAAATCCTGACAACATTTCTTAACCACTCTTCAAATAAAAACAGCACAATCGAGTCTTCTTCATAAGCTGTGGAACAGTACAGAAACATGTTAAATTCACATTAAACCCTGTGAACCTGAGAGCACATGATAGCTCAGCTCTTTTATGACTGTCATATAATGACAGTCACACCCGACTAGTGTTGTGGAAGTACAAGAGCATGTGACCGGACTCTGGCTGTATAAATCTCAGGGGAAGAGAACAGTGCCACGGTTCTACCAGCATTACTTACACATGTCAAAGCTGTCCACACACGGCCCACACGTCATCCCCTAACAAAAGGGGAGGGGATGCAGGTCTCCAGAATGTTCTACACCAACTCCACATTTAACACATCACATGAATGCAAATATCTCTTGAACGCAGAGTCTCTGGGGCACAATTATTTGTAGGGGAATACAGAACTTGTTCTTTTCCCTTTGGATTATATGATAACAGCCATAAACGTGCTCCAGATACAGTAAGGTAAAGTCCTTATACAGCAGAGTTGTGTTTTGAAAATAGCCCCAAAGAATGGCATTACATTTATTTTATGGCATTTTCATTAAATTTAATGGTTCGTGAAAAAATGAGTTATGATCATTTGGGCGTTTATGGCTGGCTAAAATCCAGACTCGCAGCAGAGGGTCATAGAAAGGTCAACGGGTCGTGTTCTCTACAGAATGACAATAATCAGTATGACCTGACAAATTGATTTTGCATCCTGTATGGCAGCAAAGTGTGCATTAGTGAGCCGGCTAGCTTTTGTGCTGTAAGTAAATGGACAATAAAGCATAAAACAACACGCAATAGCCCTCCAGCATAATTAGCCGTTATTGTATGAGCGTTCGATGGGGCGGGGCAGAGAGGGCACCCGGGCTGTGCGTTAGGTGGGCTGGGGTAGAAGGGGCAGGCGGCACTTAACACCGAAGCCAGCGGTGGGCAGACGCTCTGGTCAGAGTGCCAACGGTCACACATCAGCGCATTATCTCATCACACCTAACACAGAGAGATGATGGCTGTCACCTCAGTAACTAACCCCCCACCTCTATACTCACACACACAACAACATACAGTTTCACTGCCTAGTAGCAACAGCGGACCGGGTCCGAGCTTGTTTCTGCAGCCGGGACTAGACTAATAGATTTCCCTGTGGATTTATACCCCACATCATTCTTGCTCCCCTGCCCCTCTGCACAGGTAGCTGTTTTATATGAAATGAACAATCTTTATAGACGTGCCTGAGCCATAACAAGGCTGATTTTCAGCGCTGGGCCCAGTGTATAAGTCCTGCCAAATTGTCAGGCTTCACACTCGACAAATCAAGCCTAACTTATGATGTTTTCTGTGTAATTTTTATTCCCGTTTGACTGGCCAACTACCCAGTGGTAATAGAATGTTGGGAAAAGGGAATGTTTGTGCTCCGCGTGATTGATCGACGGCCACCTCGCTTTTCATTTATAACTCTCTCACCCCTTCCATTCCGAATCGGTTAAGTTTAGGAAAAATGAATCTAAAAAAGCAGCGTGGAAGAGAAATGGCTCCAGATTACAGCGAGGCACAATCGTAGATCTAAGCCAGGCTGCTGTGTTGGGGTGTGTGCATTGTTTGTGAGCATTAAGTTATCTAAATGAAAATCAATACAATGTGTGCCAGCGTTTTACAACCGAGAACTGCCCCGAGACCAAGACCGTGCAGAGGGGTGGGGAGGAGAAATAGAGGAAAAGAGGAAGGATGCTCTGAGGCCCTGGGGCCCTGGGTCTCAGTGCACTTCCCTAGTTCCTGAATCTGAATTACAGCCTAATTGTCTTCCATACCATAATGTGTATTCAGATACACATGCAGATACACTTGTTTGCTATGTACGTGTATGTCTCATAAATGCATCTAATCATGTTTCATATGTATCTCAGCATTTTTGTATAGTTCTAAACTACAGTTTTAGATATAAACGGACAATCACTAGAGATAACAAAAGTACTGGTACTTAAGTCAACACTAAAATTGCAGAATATTACAACACCACTAGTTCCATACTATCTATGTAAATAGTACCTGAGTTTGTCTGATTGACACATGACTGCATTCAAATGCTCACATGCATATTTGCAGACTCTCAGAGGAGCGCTTGCAGTAATGTGACTGCACCTGTGAATGAACAAATGCACTTGGTCAAAATGTCAGACTAAGAGAGGTATTAATGTAAACCATCAGTCATGTCTAAAGTGAATACAGACAGGTCTGCACATGTGCATTACGCAACCACAAAGTTGACACTGTCCATTCTGTTCTTAATAATCAAACAACCACGTTGATAAGTAAAAGCCATCTACAATTAAACATGAATACAAAGTTCAGAGGAAAATAAAATGTGCTTACAGGCCTGCTTACTAAACTCCCACAGCACCAAATAAATAAATAAATATTTTTGTATATGAAATATAATAAAGTTTTTAATATGAAATATTTGTATAATATTTTAAAATCATATATTTTATTTCTATTTTATTTTATTACTGTTTATTACTGTTGACTGTTTATCTAAACAATAACTAAATAACTATTATTAAAGAATATTTACTTTCTTGAGAAATAGTTGAAAGCTACATGTTGTTGTTTTAATGACATTTGGAAGTATTTAAATGTTTTTTTAAGAATAGAAGAAATGTAACAAATTTCACTAAAATTTCACTACTAAAATGTTCATATCCTAATGACCATATTCACACACCATAGGTGTGTGTGTGTGTTTGTTCACATGTATGTGTGTGACAGCGAGAGGGCAGTGAGTGGTCTCTGGAGAGAAAACTCTCTGTGATCTCTCTGTTTCTCATCTGTCAGCCAGCACAGAATCATTCTATCACTCGCAATTATGCAGAGCCGTCCACAGAAGCTGGCTGGAGCCCCACAGCTTGATAAAGTCTTAAACACAACCTCAAAGCTGGATTCACACCACGCCGGTTACTGAACCCCATACATCCTTTAGCAGACGTTTCCGCAACGCTGTGGCTATGTTGCAGAAATGTCAACAGTTGCTGGGCAGAAGCAAGGCTGTGTTAAAGGGTTATATTGTGTGTGTACAGCAGAAACCATCTCTAAATTAAGATTTTGAAATGTAAATCACTCCGCAGTTTGGTGGAAAACTGTAAAAGCCAACAATATAAAAACAATTGGGTTACTGATGAACTTTGTCTGTTTTTGTTATGTTATGGAAGGATGAAGTTATTTCCTTAAGCTTCTAATGGAATGACAAGGGCAAGAACTCCCTATAAGACACACCATCATATACAATAAAGACAGTAATTAACTGCACACATATTTTCCATGTAATTCATACCAATGTGGGAAGGAGATCTCGCCTCTCCTGCTCTCAGAAGTGGCTCGGCCCATCTATTCAGTAATGATTATTATCCTGCTGCCTTTATGGCACCCTCAATGATTTTTTAATGTCAATGTTCGGGGAAGCTACCAATAACTGGATTAATATTTGAGGTAATGTAGATTTGCTGGTCCTGTGCATTCTGATTATATGCCATTCCAGGCCTCTCATTGGAAAACAGCTAATACACTCAGGCACTTGTCTCTCAATTATATGAGCTGCATTAACTCCCGGTTTTCCACACTCAGCTGGTCTAACCTTTCTGCATGTTAAGAAATGTCACCTCACTTACAAAAAAGTACTGTGGAGTCATTTTTGTATCATTTTTGCATAATTAGGTTCATTTATTTATATCTTTATTTATTTATGGAACATTTAAGAAATGTTAGTGATTTATACATTGGCACGTACATTAAAGTCAATAATAAATATAAATGCATAAAAATACATACAAATTAAAAATAAATATTGCTCCGCAGGTGCCACAACACTGCCAACTGCTCCGGATGTGTGTTCACAGTTTGTGTTCGAAGTGTGTGTGTGTGTGTTCACAACTCACTTCTCCAATGTGTGTGCACTAACTAAATGGGTTAAATGCAGAGGACAAATTCTGAGTATGGGTCACCATATATGGCCAGCCCGTTACATCACTGAATATATTGGGTCCTAAATTTGTTTTAACAGTGTCCCTGCAATTGGTTGATATGCCCTAATTTAAAAAAATTGCAATACAACATATTCAATCTTAAATATTATGTGTAGAATAAAAAATGTTCTAAAACAAAACAGCTAAACCGAAGTGTAGACAGAACAGTGTATTAGGCAGTCAAACCATGATGTGACCCTGTTCTCCCATTTTGCCGTTTTAAAACAAGAGGAAATTTTTCCATTGCAGATACACTCAGGCAGTGCACAGGACATGCTAATAAATCAGACCCAGAGCCTCCGGTGGCATCTGATCACATGGGAATACTGAAAAGAAAGAGAGAGAGATCATGGACAAGAGACCTAAGAGAGGAATGATACTTTCTAAAATAGCTGTAACACTGGACACACACAGAATCACACACCTAACACAACCACAGGAGAGCAATCATGCGTAACATATGACCAATATCTCCACCTCTATGGCCTCACATTTGCCCAGACAAATTAGAAGAATCCTAGACAGTTACTGCTGGAAAAACAAAGTTTAATTTTCCAAACATGCGAACTGCTCATTATTGGGCACACAGAGAGGCTATTTGGGAAAGGGCCTTAGGACACCTTCGGAATGAGCGTGAGTCAGAGGGAGAAAAACCAAAAAAATGTGCCGTCTCTGTGCTCAGTCAACGTTATGACTATGTACCCTGGGGAAAATATCCTATTAAAACCCCAGATATAAAAGAGTGCAAATGAAATAGTCAAGAAAAATGGTCAATGGTTCATCGGTCAGCTTTCCTTTAGCTGAAGACATATTTTACTGGAGCCACACAGACAAAAATTAAAATGAGATATAAATATCATACAATAACACAGTTTATTTTAGACTACAGAACGGTGTACAGTAGACCTGTTTCTAAAGTCATTTTAATGGTTATAAACATTTTTCACCTTTTATTAAATATTTGATAATTAAATCTATTTGACATAAAACAGTAAACAATAAATTAATATTGAAATTATATTTAATGAAAATCTGGAGCATTACACATACTGCCATTTGATTTTTGCCATACTTTTTAATTTGAATGATTAATTTGTAGATTTATTCAATGAACAACATACATTTGTAAATAGATCTAAAGGAGACACTGCCTGTGTCTAAAACTGTTTTAAAGAAATGTCAGAGGAGCTGCCTAAGAGAGTTCGGGCCTAGAACCTGTTTGGGTCGAGTCCACAAAATAATGACCCGATTTAAAAATACACAGTCGCCTACAAAGTTTATTGAAAAAATACACAGCTTGCCATTAGTCATAAGACCACATGCTAAGCATCCCAATGGCTGATTTGCTGAATGTGCTTTATTTTCAATACATGCAGTATATTTTACTGTCATTTATCATTGGCGAGTTACTTACTCAAACATGGTCTTATTACATCTGTTTGTATTGTGTTTTATATGCCTATATATGCACTGTAAAGTCAGACGCTGTGTATCAGCTTTATTTAATCATGTCCATTCATTGTGTACATATCTATTTCTCAAAGTCTTACTCTCTTGTGTCTATTTTTATTTCTCTCCTTTATCTTTTCTTCTCACACACCTTTGTTGTGTTTCATCTTAAGTGAGTTTATTCAAGTGTAGTCAATGTTTTTTCCCCCTGAAAGAGTAAGAGAGGGAAGAAGGAGGGGTGTGTGGGAAGAAACAGCAGTTACTATGGCCAAACAACCAGTCTAGGACCAGCAGCCCAGAGGACACGTTCAGTAATCCCACCAATGACGTCTGCCGCCCCACTGAAGGCAAGCAGCCCCACAAATACCCACGGACCCCCACCATCCATTTTTATTGTATTCAGGCTTTAGTGTTGTATTTCCTGGCTCCTCTTAGCACCACACACACAGGGCTCTCCAAAACAAAAATCCATACTATTGATCGGACAGTGTCACCACAATTATTCTTTTGAAACAGCCATTGAAAACAAATTACATCTGCACTGCGTTTTCATCCGATTGCTCTGGGTGAGCAATGCTCACTCCTCTTTTCCCGCTGCCCCCACCCCAACAAACACCTGCCCTGTCCTCGTGCCTCTCCACCCCTAGCGCTGGATGGCTAACGATGGTGCCGGAGTGTGTCCGAAAGGGGCCACGTAACGGCGGTTAAGAAGAAAGCTGCTTAGGAAAAACAAAAGCCTAAATTAACAACACACTAGAGAGAGGACCTACACAAAAACAGTGTAACAGTTCTATTTTTTCCTTTTGAAGGGGGCAGTGATTAAGAAAGGTCTATTGTTTGTATTGCAGCATATGTTTGTGTTACTAGGTACTATGGCAGTAATTACCTGGCTGGTTTCCTCTTTCTCCTATTAGAAAATATATCAGTGTTGTATCAAACAACCTGAGAGGCCTAATGGAATTATTCCCATGCACCAATTCCTATTATGTTTCTTTGTTTCCTTTGTATAATAAAGAATCAAGTATACTTAAAAAAAGAGAGAAAGAGTATGTGTGTGATTGTGTGCATGCAAATACTGGCCAGCAATATACAAAGATGAGTCTGTTTTGAAGAGTTTTTATAAAAGCACTTCCTCATCAGTTTCTTTGGATTATTCTAATGGGAATAAAGTACGCATGCACCATTTAACAAAATGTTCTTCATTTAAACTGTGTGCTTACACTATGTACAGTAAACTGATATTTAGGATTGGGGGAACCCAGTGGAAAAGACTGAAAATTAAAGAATTAAATGATTAAAAACTGATTGTCAGATATATATTGTTATGGTGGTTTCAGCCCTAGTCAATGTTCTACAATGACTACATAAGCATTAAAACAAATTAGAACTAAAAAACAGCCACATTGTGGTTCGTAAGCACTTCCTCTTACACTTGCCACAGAAATTGAGCCCATTGGTGAGTTCTTAAAAATACCAGCGTGTGGTACAGTTAAAGAAAACAGCACTTTGGGGCCTGAGGCTCTAACTGTCCAGTACCTGCTCATCCTCAGTAGCTATTTGGTGAAGCTGCAGTCCAGCTCAGGCCTGGAAACGCAAACATACAAGACTGAAACTAATGGCCATGTGTCATGCTGTAGAATTAATTCTGACCTGCCATGGCTGGCCTCAGCATTTGAGTGTTTGAGGTTGGAGGCAGAATCCCTTTGTTAAGCTCTGACCACACGAGTAACCGCATCAGCTCTCCCGCAACAAGGGAAATGCCAACTTTGGAGTATTAAGAAAACCAATAGCCTTGTTGACATGAACATGGGAGCCTAACCCCCGCAGTCTCCTCATATGAGGCATTGATTTTTCTGTCTGGACACAATGCTAAAACCATTCATTCTCTATGGGTAGCAGGACTTACCGGGCTCGGCCAAATTTCTCGCCCTTCTTAACTAAGGCCTAGATGTTGAGATTAAATATACACACATTTGCGTATACATGTCTCAGAGACATGACTGGTGTTGGGCTTGTTTCACATGAATGAGATGGGGTATGATCTTAGACTCTCTGGAATAGCTTGACCTTCTTGACCACAGGGTCAAAGGTTGCACATCCTCACCTCAGATGCCTCTGTGTCTTGCACTTTACCCAAAATTGGTTGTGCTTACTTAGCAAAATGAATTCAATCATTCCCTTAAACGATTTTTCATCCATCTAGAAGATCTACCTGTCTCTCTGACAGGTAGATTCACAGTGTTCGACGCTCTCTAGCAGAACACGTTTGTTAATTTCACTTGACAAAATGTAGCCATTTAAAATGTCTGGCAGATTACTGTAGTTTTTATTAAAGTAACATAAAATAAGTTCAAATATAAATGACAAATAATCACTATTGGCAAGTTTAGGGTCATTTTTCCACATTTCAGAACAATAATCAACTTATCAAAGCTATGAAATAACACAAATGGAACTATGGAAATTATGTTGTGGCAAAATAAATCAGAACTATTGTTATAATATAGCATCTTTAAAGCACTTTTATATAATAACCATTTTACAAGTATAATGAAGAAAAGTAGAATTGCTTTTTTTGCCAAAACAATTTTTATACATTTAACTATATGCCTTTATAAGATCATGAGAACCATTTTGGTCAATTGACCCTAAACATTTGACTGGTAGTGTATAAATATATATCAGTTTGGGAATGAATGACTGTTGCATGTTTAACATGAAAAGTATTGTGATTTGGTTCATTTGTATACATAACTGTACTCAAAACTGCTATGTGAAATGTACTCTCTCCATCCATTATTCTTCATAAAGTAAAATTTCTGGTAATTCTGCTAAAAGTGTGTTTACCGTATGCTGGACATTAAGTGCACAAAAACACTGTGAAAATGAATGAGTGACTTTGACATATTCCACTTAAAATGTATCAACAAGATCAGTGTGGGGTGGTACAACATGCACAACGTTTGCAGTTTTCTAAAGCTCTGGGCAGGAAAGGCTGTTGAATTCAATTGTGCGAATTGTTAACATTCGTCTTTGCTATTCAAGGCCAAACCCTCTTTTTTAATAACAGAGCTGAAGCAGTTAATATCTCTGGATAAATAATGCAAGGATCGGCTGTAACAGCCTCCCTTGGTCTCTCTCACCAGCCCAAACAACATGTATCGGCATATGGCAGAGTCGAGCTTGCCGGCATTAAAAAGCTTTGGAGTGAGAGGCGCGCACCAGGGCCTCAGGCCACCCATTTGAATACTAAGCTCCTTTCAATCACATCAAATGCTTTCAATTCATTTATTCAAATAAAAGGCCCATAAACTCACACTTATAAGGACTGAAAATATTGCTTGTCTCTTTGTGTCTCATGCACCCGTTTCAATTTCTACAGAGTTCCGGACATGCTTTTCGTTCAGCTAAGAGAAGATGAGAAAGACGGACGGCATCATTGACATGGGTGCGAGGCTTTGTGTTCTGGATTTTGCCGTGAATACATTTAGCTTGATTGCATCAGGAGCCTCTGACTAGAGCTTAATGTATTCATTTTTCTTATTAGGTTTGAAAATGAGAGGTGAAAACTGGCATGAGGGACTTGTGAGCGAACAGACAGAATTTATATAAACAGCGCAATCATTCGTCTCAGGCTTGATTAGCCAAGCTCACAAAGAGAATTTAAGAAAATGCGTATAATTATTTGGACTGTCATCCACAAGCAATTGTAATTGACAAGATTTGTATGAGATGTGATGCAATAAGAGAATATTATTAAATAGAATACATAAATAAAATAAAAACCCAGCTTGATTACCAAGACAGCATTAAAGGGAGGCGCGATATTAGAACAACACAATTATAGCGCTTTCCTAAGGACACGCTGCTAGCGTTTCTGATGCATTAGCGAGTCTTGGCTAACGAAGAAAAAAATTAGGTGCAGCAGATTTTCAAAGCGCCAGTTGTACCCAGCATCATTAAAAATTTATTTAAGTTCTCTCTCCACATGACAAGTGTTTGGTCACGCAGAAGATGCATTTTTAAACTGAGAAGGAAAAAATTTTCTTGTTCTTTTTCCCTGTTTTAGTTCTTGCTTTATTTACTTCGTACACTGTAACGCTCATGCACATTTCTGCATCTCTCTGGCTCTATTTTTCTCCATCTTCACCTCTTCCTCCCTGTTTTTCTTGTACTGTTCTCTTGCCATGAGCAGCTGAAAGATGTTCCCATTACAGAGTGACAGCTTGACATACAATGACCTGTCAGCGCATTCATCGCTCAATGTTTTATTTTAGCAGAGAGCCAAAAGTGAGAAGAAAATAAGCAAGTTGTTTCAAGGCCCTGGAATTAGATAAAAAAAATGCCTGGCACCCGCAGTCACGGGCCTTCTGATTTACTCTTGATCTGTCAGAACGATGAGTACACTAGCCTTGTGCTTAAAATCCTGCAGATATACTATGTTAGCACCATAACATCAATGTAATGTGCCAGAGTAATATTTCAGCTGTCATACCATAGATTTGTGTGTGTGTGTGTGTGTGTGTGTGTGTGTGTGTGTGTGTGTTTGTTTAATAAAAAAAACTTTTCCTGTCTATTTCCTTTAGCAAGGAGCAAAATATATTTTACCACAAACTAGGTCTAAACTAGAAACAACACCTAACAAACTTATTTTGATTAATAAGATCTTTGTTAATCTTGATTAATATGATCATAATTAAGCACTAAATCCAGTATTCTGGTGGTCAAAATGAGACCGCTACCTAAAGCTTAACTTTACCAAAATAAGCATCTAGACACTTACATACAATGAAGGCAAACAGAATTAAAAAAATGAACTGCTAAGCGCACAGCTTTCAGCCAAGCTGTCACGCCAAAATGTAGCTTTTGAAAGGTCCAACTTTACATCCTGTGCTGCTAATACAGTAATGTGGGAGATTTTTTTCACACAGCTTTACTAAAATTGTTAATGGATTAGAAATTAAAATGAAAAACATCTATTGAAATAATTTGTATTTTTAAAAATAATTTTAGCAATTTTCTAGTAATGCCGCACACCACCTGGGGACAGCACTTGTACCACTGGTGGTATAAAACCATTATTAGATTAAGAAAAATATTATTTGTCATATCACAGATGTGATTTTAATCTACCACCTGCTAAAAAAGTCTTCACTTCATCAGCTATTTTGAATTCAATAACAACCTGAAATGCTTTTTCATCCATGTCTTTAATTGTTCCTTTTACTTTACGTGCTTATTTACATACTTTTCCTACAACTGTGAAAGGTTAAAGCACACATTCAGATAAGAAAATGTATGTTTTGACCAGGCAGTGTACCCTCTATAGCACCCACGGTTAGGGGATGTCCATAGCAGGGTGAAGTTTTGATTTTTGTTCCACTATCAGCAGCAAACAGAATTACAAAAATATTTTTTTTTAACAATATAAAGTTTCTGCCCTCATGTCACATGATTTGCTAAAGTAATTTTATGTCTGGTCCAGCTAGGACACTGAAGCAACCAGGCTGCAATTCCATTTGCTGCCACTAGTGGTGCAGAAATTATACACTTCACAATTAACCTTGCATGTTCCAGAACCTGAGTTGTTCTAAGAGCAAAGGTCCTCACCCTTAAAGTGATGAACGTGTAGGCAGTGTATTATTTGTGATAAGGGCCCATTCTCTGCCATGGGTTCAGGTGGCCTGTGCTCCCAAGTCCACATGCAGTTTATTGAGTCTCATGGTGTGTTGATACACTGCTGGTGTTTGGTCATCAGTCAACACCCACACTGTGTCCACTGAGCACATCTGTCTCATCTCTAGCTGGACACACTCCGCCTCCACCCACAGTGTGTATTTTTGCCAGTGTGTGTGTGTTTTTTATGTCCGCTTGTGTTTCATTTCTAAACATAGGCAGCTATAAGAGTGGGTGTCTGGGGCCCCAAATGTTTTATCTCTGTTTCATGTTTGCTAATTTTTGTCACAAAAAGTAATTTTAAGATGCAGTTCTTTTATATATCAGACGTCTCGCAAGCCACATTTTTTTGTATTATTCGGTATAAAGACTGGTGCATGTTTTTATTAATCCAGCCATCAAGTAGAAGCCTCTCAAAAGACTAAACAAGCACAAAGAAACTTTCCTTCCATCCAGATATACACAAATATATCTACCAGAATAACAAATATTTTAGACATAACTCTGGAAACCTGACTTCTGTGTTAAAGAATAAAGTTATCTGAACTATTTTATGTTTTAGTTAAATGATTATGTATTTACTTCATATAAATTAAACCTCAAAAATATAGATTTTATTATAATGTGTTATATTACAGCATTAAATTGCCATATTCATCAAAGCACCCTATACAGTATGCATAAGAATTCTGAGCAAAGCCCCGAAAATACAGAACAAACCCTGTCTCACTCTCAAATCTCTTTATGCATCTGTCCCAGCTCAGCAAACAATGTCCACACACTAATAAAAAGTGTTTGATAGATTAATCTATGATGTATTACTTTTCTTTACACCATGTAAAACAAAGCTTGTGTTTAATTTTTTGATCATATTATTAAGAGTAAAATCTGTTGAGAGTATTTTCCCAAGACTTACTTCTTTTATTTTCTCTCTCTCGCTTAAGCCAACAGTGATGTGATTTACTTTAGCATTTCAAAGCTGAAGAAAAGTGGTGCAACATATCTTTGTCTGAATTGTGCATTGGCCAGCATGTTTGGAAAAAAAATGTAGCCGCAGAACTCAGTTGCAAGTCACTGTTGCTCTTATCAACAAATGCATCACCTCGCCCTGCACATTCATGCACAAAACGTTTAAAAGGGGCAAAACTGAGCTTTGGCCTGAATGTTTGATAAAGGTGCACTGTGTGCTAATCCACAGATACCTTCCAAAGCATTGTATGCTAATGCAGCCGCACTATGCTAATCAAAGTAAACTGACTGTATACATGCACATGCTTAACAAAGATTATTCACTGTGCCTTGTGATAATGGTCATTTGAATAACTGAATCACTGAAGTTTCATATATCATGTAGGTATATATCACTTCCTCTACCCCCAGAAGTCCATTAAGAATGTGTTCCCTATGGTTTTGTTGGCATACATTACGAGTTAGCCTTGTTTTGTTTGGATAAACAAATGTTTAGGTATGTTTGCGTCTAGCATCGCCAAATTTGTGAGATAGTGAAATAGTGATAATTTATTAATACAGGGAACACTGTAGGTTGCCGTCTCTGATCCTTTAGCCTGTGTTTTCTATAAGGCCTACAGGAGAGAAACATACCAGTTTGAAAGCCCCCGTCAGTCAAGCCATTCCCCGGCACCCTGGAGTAGTGCGTGAGAAATGCCAATTGCATGATTCTCCGGCCTACAGAAAAAAACATTGACTAATTCATCTGACCCCTGTGGTCTGCTTTCTGTTCTAAATCTAAATAGCCAATCTGTATCTTGGATTGGAAAAAAAAAATCACAGTTTTGAATTAGTATATCAGGTAAATTCATTTGTGTCATTTAAATGTATCCTTCTGATATTAAGATTCATACAGAACATTCACAAATGGACCATGTCCTGATTCTTGTAAAAAAAAAAAAACTACATACAAAATATTAATACAAATTTATATGTAGTTCAGATCACACACACACACACACACACACATATATTTTTTTTACTTATTTTTTTTCCTGGCAGTAGAACCTTTTCTACGCTCCTGTATGCATCAGCAAACATGCTGATACAACTTAAAGGTCGTGTTCTTTTCACGCTGACAGGGCTTTCTGAAACTTTGACGAGGTGGTCCCTCCGTTGGAGCGCTCCGCCTGTCCACATGCTATAAAGGAATTAAGCTTCCTATCAAACCTTTGTCAACTCACTCGTGTGCAGTGATTAGAAAAGCAAGTAACTGAATGAAAACACTAGAACGGGAACTTACCGTCTCAAACAGACACACAGCGAATGAAAACAGTACCAGTACGGACACAGAGAGGAAAGGACAGTGCTGAAGTTTTGGAAACATTGTGACAACCTCATTTATAGATCAGTGAACTCACACACAGCTTCCCCAGGCCTTCATGGATCTCATGCGGTCAGCAATTTCAATATCTGTCCACAGTATAATTAATAGATGACATATGATAAGGATACCAGCAGCACAATATTTCAGCCGGCTGGAAATCTTTGAGCTTCTTAAAAAGGCCTTGAATCTTACACTTAAGCACTTAAGAGTGAGTTCTGGCACACTAGGCCAGACACTCTAAGGCTTTTACTGCAAAAAATGGCTAAAAAAAAAACATTATTCATCAGTAGCCCGACTTTCACAAAACACTTCTCCGTCAATTTAAAAAATGTCTATTTTTAACTCATGACAACTGCTCTGGTGCTGGCCAACTATTGACATATTTTGAGCATGAAAACTGTGAGAAGAAGTGTTGAATTGAAATGTGGTTGTTGCTGAAAGGTTTAAAACCTCGTTGACACTTTTCACGACACACATCTGGCTAATAAATAAAATAAAATTGCCTTTGTTTTCTTCACAGTTGCAAGTAATAAGACATTATACACACAAAAATCTGTCTCTGCTCTGTCTCACAGTGTGAAATCAATACAAAAAAACAGGAACTACACAGACGTCATCTTTCTACCCATCTGCATTTAATCTTACACTGCATGATAAACAATTACACTTTGAAAGTAACCTTAATTCAAAGTGAAACGACTGACCCTTCTGAACCCACCTTGTTTAATTTAAACTCGGCGATAATCATGAAAAGCGTTTTTTTTATTAAATGAAAAGTGACGTTTGGTGTATTTAAAATGCAATGCAGCAGTGAGGGAATTCGAACTGCATTGCTGTGATTGCATTGTGGTCAGCTTTTTATAAGATTTATCTTAACAGATCTATATGTAACTATATGTTTTTATATGCTGCAGTATATTCTATACCTCAACCCTTGTGGCATCAATGTGACATGCACAGTATAGCGGAGACCTGTCTGCTGTCTACCCTTTTATTTACTTGTATATCTGTCTATATGTTTGTGGGTGTGAACTATATATGTGCTGGTGGGGTTTGTTTTAAAAGGCACATGTAATAGCAGTAAAGAACGGCCTTAAGAGACTCTGGCATGTTGATGCCTGATTCACAAAGGTCATTGATTCTGGCCCTCAGCTTTCTCTTAACAATTCGTTGGGATTTTGGCATTTGGTGAGCACACACAGGACAGCTTCCCGACAAGCTGACCTTGACAGCGAATTGGATAAATAAACCTTCAATTTAGCCTTTCTCCTCCCAGATCGTGCATCCCTGCAGCACGTCCCACAGGGACACTTCACCTATCCATATCGCTCAGTCTTCTCTCCCCGATCCCGGTACGTCTGCTCAGTCTACCCTTACTCCAGTGACAAACACCGACCAAACACGCACACTAACAGCCTCTCCTGCAGCAGTCAAAGTCAATCCAGCTTTCTGCAACAATTTAATGCCAATTCTGTTGTTGTGCTGTCCGTCCCGGGCTTCGATCATCTCTTTGACGTTTCTGCACAATGTGCACAAACAGCTTTCTCATGGGAAAGCAAGGCTAGGGGCATCATTTCTTACCGTTTGTGACATGGCACTTAATGACACTGTCAGAAGTGATCGGAAGTCTGCAGACAGGTAACATGCCAGAGGAGTTGCGCTGTGTGATAGTGGCACTGGAGCGATGGTGGCAATACCGTATCTCTCACAGGCCCTGTTGCCAGATACCAGGTGACATATGCGTTGCTACTCACTTCTCAATCCCGCCATGGACCATAGTTAAAGAAAAGACAATTTCCAGATGGAAAAAACCTTAATGGAGAGTAAGTATTCATAAGTGTGTAGGATAAGGGGTGGAGATATGGAGTAAGATACATACAGGGTGATGAGAGGGAATGAATGACTGATTGATCTAATATGTAAGAATTAAACAAGCCAGCACAAAGAATACATATTTACATTAGAATTAAATAAGAAAGCAAGTAAGGGTATATACATTAGATTTAAATAAGAAAGCAAACCTATAAGAAAAGAAAGAAGCACAAAAGCCAGCAAGAAAAGATATATAACATATACATTGACATTATTTTAAAACAGTCTAAGTTGCATTAACTCCTCACGGTTTGATTGTTAATCACAGACAGTTTGCAGAAGGAATCAGGTCACTTGGAAGAGAACTTGATCCATTCTGAAGCTAAAGTCTGTTAGCTAAAGAGAGAGAAAGAAAGAGGCATCGAGATATAAGCGAGACACACAGTGCAGAGTGATGGACAAGAGTAAAAAGAGCTGGAGGTTTTGATCATTTGCTCTTGTCATTCTTTAACCACAGCAAGAGAAGAATTGGGAGGGCAAAGAGAGCAGGGGGTAAAGAGAATAAACGTACAATAAAAGAGTGAGATGCAGAACTCTCAATGAAACTGTGAAAGACACGAGTACAGGACCAATTCGACACCTCTCTCTCTCTCTCTATTCTAACTCTTTCAGTCTCTCGCTGGGCCTTTACATGCTTCTTAAATTACAGACTGGGGGAAAGGAAAGCATTAAAAGTGTTACAGTTCTACAATGACACACTGAAGAATTATTGCTGTATCTATGATCCTAACTAAAGGTTTTAACATTTCACATAAACAACTGATGATACATCAACTTTTTTGAAAGTTGATACATCACCTAAGTTTTGAAATTTACAGTATTTTGGAGGGATGCTTTGGAACAGAGTTCTACCACTAGACAATGTTTTGGAATATTTGTGTTTACATGCAGATTACGTGACTTCAGTGGAAACAACAGAGGAAAATAACACTGTCCACAAAATGCATCCTAACTGTGTCCCATTTGTTTGTATGGCAGCTTACAACGGACACATATTTGGAACTAGAAGAAAAATATTGCATTAAACAAAGATGCAACGTTGTAGTAAGTTAATTTCCGCCAAAGATCAAAAGCTTACGTCCGGCTAAATGTTTAATTGTCCCTTCCATATAAAAATATATATATTTTACTCATTAAAATGCAATGCACAAGAATTGTGTGTAGCTGTACATCAATAATGACTATTATAATGGCTTTGCAAAAAGCATCACAACAAAGTATAATTAAATTCCAAAGTACAGGTTAATATGGTACTACTGCATATTATAATAAGCCAGGTGCAAAGCGCTTAATTTTTTATGATACAGGTGGTATCTGCTCCATCTGTCTATTGAAAAAGCACAATGTAGCAACTATAAAATAAACAGTTAACATCAAGGTCATACAACCTGATAATGTTTTTGTAGAATGATTGACTAATTAAGAAGGAAACAGAGAGAAGCCAACACGATGAGAGTGAATGCTCTCAAAAGCCTGCAGACTCTTTGTGTGCCATCTGACTAGAGGAAATAGCCAATGAAATCAAGGCCTGACACTCTCGTTCAAAAACAGCGTGAGGTCATGCTACAGTCCTTGGCCTCTGTGAGATCATAAAACCTACTCTTTATTTAAGCTATATCATATGGCCAGAGATAGTGTCTGAAGTGTTGCTAAGTATCACAGTATCACGTAAGACTTTGTTGACAGTCACTGCTTGTAAATGAATGTAAAAGGTTAATGACTTTGGGTGAGACTGTGACCTTTTTTCAAAAAAGATTTTTCTCAGACACTCTGATGAACTGTGTGGACACTCACATATATTAAAATGCACAGACTATTGGTGTGTTAGGACACAGAGGAGGGCTCGAGGACAGCTGTAATGACACCTTCAGCCGTGAATGCAGAACCTGGCTCTCCCTGACAGTGATAATGACTGGCTTTGCATAAACCTGTGTCACTCACAGCAAAATACACCCGGCCAACTTCATCATATAATTAAACCCTGTCTACTGTATCTCATAATAAATGCATGTAGTGCTAATAGCTACTTCTCCTCTGTATCTCAGCTTTGATTTAGCTGCCGCATTTCTGCAGGTATATTTTCCCCGTCTTTCTTTTCGTTTTTTATTTAATCTTTGACTAAAGTACTGCTCTGCTCTTTGAGTGGATATGTGGGAATTAAGTGGTCTCAAAGAGAGAATGGAAATAGAGAAAGAGAGACTGGCCGACTGAAAGGTGGATGAATCAATTCCTTCTTAAGTTGTAAAACACATACACGTTCAGTGTCTCAGATTTGTATATGTGAGTTGTGGATCTGGCAGTGTGTATGTTTATGTGTGTTTGAAAGACAGAAAGAGAGACAGTGAGTATGTGTGTGAGAGAAAAAGTAAGACAACAGGTGTGTGTCTCTCTGTTGTCTTGAAGGCCCTGAGGGCTGCCTGGGGGCCTGCCTGTAGTGTCTGTTCTTACACAGCTTCCAACATCAGGAAAGAGTGGAGACATGCTAGTACTGTAGCCTGAAGCAAACACACACACACACACACACACACACACACACATACACAAAGCTGTTTTTATGAAGCATTCCCGTGCATATAAACAAGCTCACACCTTCCCCCCTCCCACTTTAATGCACTCAGCTCTTTACAGCACTATAATAACACATAGAAAAGGGAAACATACACTTCTTATTTCCCTCTCTTTCTCTCTCTCGCTCCACCATTCTGTCAGCATCATAGCAGGGGCCGTCCAGACTTTTGATTTTATTTGTGTGGCATAAATAAATACATCAAGATGGCTTAGTAATGCATACAGAAAGGCCACAGCCCCACAAATCACCTGCAGCGCCGGCCCACGCCATCATTCACGCACCCCACGCTTTACAACACAATTACCCACCGCCTGACACAAATGAGCTGGGCCCAGCAACCTGCAGCAAGCTAATTACAGCCCAGCATGGCCCGCCTCCTATTAAAACAATGACATCCTTTTGTGCCAATGTCACCACCAATAAACAGCCACCCCCCACTGATCTGATATGGATCTCATCTTCTGATCTTCAATCAGGAATGAAATCAGACATTTCCAGACTCTTTTATTTTATTGTGTGTGTGTGTGTGTGTGTGTGTGTGTGTGTATAAAACAATGCCCTATGCTAATGTACAACTGGGTTGGGGGTAATGGAATGCATGTTATGAATTTGAAATATAAAATATAACAAACTGTTTTCTGTGGGTGTTAAAAGCAGCATGTTTTATCTATAAAAAAATGGACAGATATAGAAAGATACAGTACATGCATGCGTTTTGGAAATAGAGACAGTTTTCAAGGTCACAAAGCAGCAGTGTAATGCAGACTGTGTTTACCAGCCACCAAACCACCACTACAAAAGAATTAACTTCTAACCTGTTCCTCAGGTTAATTTTAAACTAAATCTTTCTCAACATTATTAATATTTGATAATCCACAATGCCTTTAAGTGCCCCTGATGACCCCTGCATAGACGCATCGACGTACCAGCACACTGTCACTCTCTCTTATCCATTCCGAACGTAGGGTTACGTAGGGGAAAGATCACACATCCTACTCCATAATATAAGGGTCAGTGCTGTGGCAGTGATTAGAGAGAACTTTATGTTAGTAAGCAGCAAGTGGCTTAGAATAATCCTCTAAACTTTGTTCATTAACATGAACAATGTCAGGGCCCTCATTGGACAATCTACCCTACATGTTCTACAAATGCTAAGACAGGGCACCTGACACTGAAAAAATGGTGACAAAACAGCCCCTTACGTACTTTATTGGCAGAAAAAAGCAATTTTCAATGACAGTGGATGTTCCTTCCGGACTCCTTATTACCACATGTTTACAGTACACTGACTCTATCTGCACCCTTAGGCTTCTATATTATGAACCTGAGAATTTAAAAAAGGACAAGAAGGACACAGAGGAATAAATAACAAAACATGTCAGGCATTTTACTTTGTTCCATGAGCACAAAGAAACAGAGAAGAGGTGAGCAACATGATTCCATACCTGATTCCATGTTTCACTGCTGCTGGATGGCCATAAGGGTGTCTTACAATTCCCTGGAGGGACACTTCCTGTTCAGCAACACAAGGCTGGACCTTTGGCATGTTGCTCCTAAGCAGATTGCATAAATGAAATTAATACATATATATTTGTATTTAATTACAGTGGTACCTTACGTGGGTGTTCTGCGTTTTGACGTTTAGTAATGATGTAAAGCTAAAGAAGAAATACACCAATTGTGTTCTACAATAGTTAATGAAACATGTAATTGAGAAACACACACAGACACACATTTTAAACTCATTTTAAGAGGTTAAAATGAACACGCAGCGCTAAAGTCAATTATTACTATTTATTTTACTTTTACTAATTATTTTTACTACATAAAAATACATTTCTTTATAATTTGTAATTTAATTCGTCAGAAAACAAAGTGCATGTAAGAACATATTTTGTTGATCCTCGTTCTATTAATCATTCCAAAAAATATATCTTATAAAAAGTTAAATCAAGTTTACACTTTTTTTTAAACTGCCAGTCATTTTACTGTAATTTTTTTTTATTGAGCACCTGTACTTTTTATAAATTTCATTAGTTAATTTCAAACTTAACTTAAAAAATCCTTAAGTACAATTAAATGCAAAGATGTTTCTTTTTACATAAGTATGTTTAAAAATGTTGATACAATTACTCTCGCTTAAACTCCCTGGTGCTTTTTATGCCACAGTGAACAAGCTCTTGTCAAACATCTATCTGTCAGTTTCAAGCACAACCTGCATGGACAGCAGAGCTTGTTTCCTTTCTTTCTTCTTTCATGTTAAAGACAGGTTCATGGAGAAGGAAAAGGTCAAATACTTCCACATCTGAGTTTGTGTCACACATTTCACTGCAATTTGTCTCGTCTTGGCATCCATAGCAGGTAGGAAAAAAATGAAGAGCATCTACAAACGGGACCCGTTTCCGAATCGAGTCTTTAGCATGATAATAAAAACAGCAAACCCTCAGAATAAAGAAGCAAGAACTTCTGTCTACCCCCTCCATTTTCTATAATGGTGTATTGAAGAATTTTATGTCACTACTTACAGATATACGCTGTGCCTTATGAACTTAAAACAATATGAACTATGTTTTAAGATATAAATTGCTTATACTGTGGGATTTCATGTTTTGACACTTCAATAATAATAATGTGCTTTTATAGAACTCTGTCACATTTTCTCTAGTGCCAGCAAATGTTGCAACTGATTGTCATAAAACATCTATGATCAGAGAGACGAGTTGCGTTTGGGGTGAAACGCAGTAAACCAGCACAAATGTGACTTTTATGATGTACACACTCCAGACAATTTTCTTTTGTGTTAGAATCCTTAAAAAAAGTTAATAAAATAAGCTTAAAATATTTCATATCATTTAGTATTTAAAAGAGAAAAGGCAAAAGAATGGCTAAAAGAAGAGTATGTTGTGTGGTCTTCCTGTAGTCCAGGACTAGAGGGTTGATGTTCTCAGAACACAGCCGTGATGAGACACGGGCAATGCGATTAGTCATGGGTTAAACTTTAGCATATGGTGAATCCTGCATGATCAGACTGTAACAGGGTATCCATAAATGGAGAAACGCTACCTTTAAAAGTAGTGCTTTACAATATTGTGTTAATTGCGTAACATTGTTAGTTTTTATAGAAAGAAATATGGTATTTGTTTTCCTCACAGACAGCTGACCAAGCTTTGCTTGGCTTGCAGGCATTTCTTTTTACAATAGAAGGTTTTTTTGGGACAGGTGCTTATCCACTAATATAATTTACATGCAATGAGTTATAGGCTAAACAACAAAAACAATGTCAAGTTCACAGAGGCCACACTGAAGTTTCCAGTCACATGTGTAATAAACGGCTATGGTAATTTAATACATAGAAAACCAGCACATCATATGTATTTACACCTTGCTCTCTACTTAAAAAGGTGTTACATTATGTTGCTTGTAATGTTTCCTCCAACACTGGTCATCAGTAACTGTCTCTCTGTAGTGGAAGAGATGAAAGACTGCCTGCCAGTCTACTGCTAATGTGTCTCACACATAAATCAGAATAACGAGAGAAAAACAAGCAGCTCACCCTTGACAAACATTTCCTCTCCCTCTCTCTCTCTCTCACTCTCTCTCTCACTCTCTCTCTCACTAACTCTTTCTCTCCTCTGCATTCACACACACACACACACACACACACACACATTTCCTCTCGTTTGTGATTGAGAACTTCCTGTCACCACTGCACCACTCTCTCTCCACAGACAACACGCCCATCTCATGAATATTCAAATGCTCGTTACATGCTGTAGACATTTACAACCCTTGTGCAAACATCAAAAATACCACAGAGGTGGTCTGTGCTTTCCAGCCAGCACCTGATCACAAACAGCAAATTAGTCTCCTAGAAATCCCAGAATGCCTCAGAGTTTGTGGCCCTGCTCCACTGGGGCTGTGTCTCATAGCAACCCAGTCTGTTTCCCTTCAAACAGGAACCCGCAGACAGACTGCTGTTGTTTTGCTCCACTCTGTCATTATTTCTCATTGACTAAAATGATGGATACAGCAGCCCAGCATGACAGCACCAGTGATGGGATCCAAAGCCTTCAGGGGGAAGGTGGATTACACAGCCTGGGTCCTGCTACCCTCATGCCCGGGGAAGAGCACTGTAGGCTGGGAGATGGCAGAGGAGCTGTGCATCTGGAGACTGACAGGTGGTGGGTGTACATAAGGCAAGAGGTGGTGATGAGACTGGCATTTAAATGCAAACATCTGTTCACACACAATATCAAACAATATCACTCATGTACACACTTTCCTCCTCTTTATTTAAAAAAAAAAACACGAGATAGCAAGGGGCGACACACTATAGTTAAGAGCCCAGTTCTTCTTTTTTTTTTAACTGTGCCAAACAGAAGAGACACTCTCCCTTTTTTTCTCCTACCATAAGTTTATAAATTCTCCCACACCCATTGCAGAATACACCCACACACACCCCTCCACACAGCTCCACAGACATCCTGACACATCCCTTTCTCACTGACAGGCAAATCAAACCAATGTGAGTGATAGAGAGCAGAGCTTAGTGTGTGTGTGTAAAAGAGAGAGAGAGGGAGAGAGAGAGAGAGAGATAAAAAGAAAGTAAGCGTGTGCGTGTGTATGAGGGATAACAATCAAAAGAATGAGAGTGTACAGGTGTTTGGGTTTACGAGACAAGCATAGTTGCCTGGGTCTTTGACAGCTGTTGATGTTATCACAGACACTTATTGGCTGCGAGTCTGAAAGGCAGTTGGGGCGGGGGGAGGAGGGATTGAGAGAGAGAGACAGAAGGACAGAGTGAGAGAGCGAGCGAGAAAATAGAAGTTAGGAGAGGGGGAGCGCTGGGCCTCCCCTTTGAAACCTCCCTGCGCAAGATAACATTTGGCTGAACTTTCGGTTATGAACCTCTGTCCTGACTTTATACAATCTGTGTAAGAGAGAGAGGGATAAAGACGAGTAAAAAAAAATTGACTGGGGTGTTTCACATCAATTAGGAAGGGGGGGTTACTGGTCTAGAAGGGTCGTGAGTGAGCGTCTCACAAAGCTGACAGGCATCAAGTTAATCAGGATGAAATGTGTTTAGTTGAGCAACCTTTCTTTAGACTACCACACACTCAAGCAGATGGCTTCGAATAAATGGAAGAGAAAACCAGTGTAATACAGTCAAACTGGAGAGGCCATTAGCAGCCATCTCACCAGCTCCATATAAAATCCTTCCTGTTCTTTTCCGATACATTCTGACATATGATCAGACCAAAACAACACATACATAATGTGCAACTATGGAAGGGATTTGCAGTGACCCCATGTGACCTCATTCACCATGAATAATCTGTATGGTATTGGATCAGACTGATTTCAACACCACACATAAAAATGTGAGAAAAAAGTCTATGAAAAAAGACAGAAATTTAAGAAAATGAGTCCCAGTCTAACTCTCACTCCATTTTCTTGTGCAAAATATTAATTTCCACCTCAGATGCCAGTGATTGATACTCAGCATGGTGAACTAATAGCTGAAATTATATTTGGTAATAATTCATGTTTGGTGGTCTCCAATGAGCTCTGTGTGGCCCCCTCGTCTAATTCAGCTTTAGAAAGCCAATATGAAATTCATGTTGAAACAAAGTCCCATTTGGCCACTCTGTTTCTTCCAGAAACACTCTCTGCACCATAGACTTTTTGTTCTGTGCAAATTCATATTCTGAGGCGTTTAAAGCTGCCATGTCATTTTTCTTAATGGCATAAATGACTCAAAAAGTGGGCATCTCGTATCATGCTTGTTCGTTCATTAGCGTAACAATATCCATATGTCTGAGTCTTATGGTTATTGTCTGTGTCCGTATGTGTTTACGTGGCACTTTTTTTACATATGCATATTTAAAATGAGCCACATATTGAAACTATACCGGTCTGGGGGGAGAATAGGAAGTGGTCATTAAAGAAAAGAACAATACATAAACAACTCATTGTTTTTTCTTTTCTAATATAACAGATGACAAATTGCGTCCCCCAGGTTGTGCTTGTTATGCCGCAATTACAGCGTGTATGTGTGTAAGGGGTGCATGTCCCTCCCACAGGCCTTCTTACTGCTGTGGAGATCATGAACAAAAGACTTCTGGGCTGGTAATTGATACCTGCAGGACACTGATAACTGGTGACAAAACCATAAAACAACTATTGCTCTTTTTCCTTTATTGTAAAACTTTATAAACCAATGAAAAGTGTTTCAGATACAGAATTTTAATGATTATGAGGAAAGTTATGAGGTTGAAGTTTAAAAGTGTGGTCACACATCAATTCAGGCCGGCAACAGGATATGTCATGTTCTTCTGTTTTTAATAATCACAAATAAAACTAAATATTATTTGTTAACTATAAAATCAGCCTCACAGCCTAAAAGTGGGGGATACAGGTTAGTGTGGAAGCAACATGGTGCTGTGTTGGAAGGGGGAGGGGCCTAACGGGTTAAACAAGGTGATTCAAGCATATTGGGTGTCATTCAAATCTCCTCTAATGCATCTGTCTCAAATAAAAGTAATAAAAGAAAGGCCCAGAGGATATACACTCATCAACAAGTGGTTTCAATCACCGTTGGCGTCTGATGCTTGAGTAATGGTGGGGGGTTGGATTGGGATGAGTCCCATTTGGCCATAAAAAGTTAGCCTGAAATTGGCTCAGAATGAAATGTGAAGAGATGTAGTCACAGATTTACCAAGGGAGGGGTTCATACACAGTGTCAGCAACGGCCTGAGAGGATGACCATTGCCCCAGAGCGAGAGGTGTTTTTGAATCTGAAAGGTTAAACCTGTGTTATTGTTGGCTTGCATCACTGAATGAGAACATTTGCAACCAAACCGTCCAAACTACATAGTTTCAGTCTAATACAGCGTGTTTATTTGATTGAATGGGAGTTTATTTCCCTCACCTGTATATACTCTGTTGTGTTGTTCAACACAATGATTTGAGTTTTCTGTTTACTTGCCCGTCTACATTCATCTCATCTGCCGGAAACTTCTCGAAGAGTTTCTTCTCCACTTGACCGATTTCAGCAGTGAAAAACAAAGCTGCCTTTTTAACACGATCGGAATGAGCTTCAAATGCACAGCATCTGCAAAAAATTAATTATGCGCTTTGTGATTTTAATATTAAGTAATGAAAAGAACAGAAGGAGGAGAAGGAAAAAAACAGGTTCTGTCTTTTATCAAGAAACCCTTTCCAAATTTAGAAGTGCTGCGTGGAGCTTTCCTTTGCTTTGAGGTAAGGTTTTTTTGACTGGAGGAAAGAGTGGGGGTTGTGGAAGGACAACATGAAAGGAATTAAAACATACCGGCTCGTTTCGGTAATTAGCATTAGCAACCTCAGCGTTTTTTAATGAAACATTTCTCAAGTACCCAGAAAGGAAGTTCTACATCTTTCAAACTCTCTCTTTCCTCAGCGTATGCTTAAAAACAACACATCACAATGCAACAACTGTCCCGTCCGAGCTTTTGCAGCATATGTATGAGAGAGAAACAGTGTGTGCGTGTAACTCGTGAGTGTGTCTTAAACAGCCCGCTAATCACACAAATTATTGCATCTAATTACCGAACGGGCTGTAATTAATTCCTCCAGTATCACATCATTTAGTACGCATTCACACCACAGCACCTGTTTTCGGCAAATCCGCACTGTTAATTTGCTTATAAAACAAACGGCATTAGCATAAAATGTTTAATATTGGGTTTAACCGTTTGGCTGTCCCGTGTCTCTGCAGTGTGGTGAGGTCAGCAGATATGAAGGTGCAACCGCCCCATTGTTTCTGGCTCCTGCCCCATTGCACTCCAGTACGTATTAATAAAACGAGATCACTCACCACTAATTAATATGAGCATGCGCTACTAATTACTGTGCTGTACAACAAGCTGGTTGATGAACCCCTTTAGAAAGCAGGGGGAGAGCTGAGAGCAACATGTGTAGTTTGTAGGACAGGAAACACAGAGGAGAGATCAAAATGGGTCACAGACGAGTTGATAAATGGATAATCATGACAGAATGATAAAATGTGGTATTGATGTAGTGCAGTGGTGATGCTTTGAACTAACTTTCAAAGCTAAGCTCGGGGATACGGATGTGTGTGTGTGTGTATGTGTGTGTGTGTGTGTGTGTGTGTATGATTATTTTACTGACAAATAAACAGTAAAATCTTGTTCAAACTTTAAATACACTAAAAAAGCTACATCAAAATTGATGGGCATGGTTTTACAAATAATGAAAGGGGACAGAGACTAGTTGTTACATGAGAATATTACAAAGTAACTACGTCTATTCAAAAGTTCAATTATACAAAATGTATTTTCTCTAGCAGTGTAAGCAGGTTGTAAATACAATTTAAACCCTAAAAAAATTTTTTTTTAGTTTTTAAATAAAATTGAATTCCAATATCATATCAAAAATTTTCAATGTGTTAAAATTTGTAAATTAGTTAATCCATTTGGTTTCATGAGCTAAATATGAACAATAATTGTTTACTGCATTTATTAATATAGGAAAATGTTAAATTATATAAACATTTTATTATATTTTATTTATATGTTCATGGTTAATTTGTTAATTTTTATCTTGAAAACTGTATTAATATGTAGAAAATAACATTAACTGAGATAAAAAATAAGTATTTGTTAAGCATTGTTAAATAATTGCTTTAATGATACCAAACATATGTTTACTGGCAGATAATCTAGTGTGACGACTTCATATAGTGTGACAACATGTCTTGCTATGCAAAATGTCTGTTTCACGAACGTCTTTATTTTTGGACAATCCAAGTTGATATGTTCACTAACTTTTTTAGTATCTCAAGACATAAACTAACTTTTAAAAATAATGAAATGGTAAATGGTTATATATGGTAAATATATACAGCTGTGACAGCTTGCCCAAGTTTCCCCTATTTCAGTTACAAAACAATGGTTTTGTATTACACAATTAATTCTTCTTTACTCCAATTAGATTTTGACTCCTTCCACTGTACACCCTACAAAACTGTACACAGTACAGTTTTAACTAAATGGTATATACATAACTGCATGTCCCCAATTGACAGCCATCACTATGCACACAATGGCAACACAGATAAGAACAGTAATGCGTGAGAAGTACACATATGTTGTGAAGTTGTTCTAGGCTGAGAGCCCTCAGATAACTGTAACTATCCCATTACACTAATGCTTGTTTCTTTGTATACTCTTCCCCCTACTGGTGTGAAGATATAATTATGGGGCTGTCACAAGACTGTTTTTTCATTACTGTTCAGATCAACAAATATGAAGAAACCGTAATCAAATTTGATGTTTCTAATCTAAAAATTAGTAAATCAAAAAAAGAACGTTATTACATTTTTAAAAGCATTCTTCCCCGTCGGTGTGTGTGTGAGAAAAGGAGATTCACAAAAAAGCAATGCGCTTGATACTTATCACAAAACGAGTGCAAACACGTATCCTGCTTTATTTTCAATGGATTTATATAATGTCCACCACCACCAGTAAAACAGCTAATGCTGTGTAGGTGCCCTGAGTGAAAGATGTGTGCGCACAGATACAAGACCCAGACCTGTTTCCCTTTCCCCAGATTCACTACACACAAATCAAACAGGTCTACATAAACAGCTTTATAAAAGGACTCTGTCTCTCTCACATACTCTTCACAACAGAGAACAGACAGATTTATATCAGTTTATCTGAATGTATGATAGAGCGCCTTACATATTTTAGACAATCACAGATAAAGACAAACAGCCATGTTTTATCTTCTCGAACAGTCCTTGTTACGGAGGTCCCGCCACTCTGTGTACAGCAGCGAGCTGTGGACAGGGGCTAGGTACAGAATTTTTGACGTTCGTCATGAAGAATTAATCATCCTTCATTATTCATGAAGTCTTCCAAACGTTAAACATTAATTTTTGATTCTCTCTATCCTGGTCCATTATTTTTGTGGAATCAATGAAATTGTCATTGTTATATGGTGACGTCAGTGGGTTTGAATGTGTGGTTTATGAGGACACAAATGTATAATTTGTATATACATATATATACGCACATTAGATAGATTGGAAACTGTGTTTACACTACAAGCTGCATTAAAAGAACACACCATATCAATTCAATTCACCTTTTACACACAGCCTCACTTACGCAAGCAAAGCAACATTCAAATAAAGATACACACACATTTATACATTATTAAAAAAGCTGCCTTGTTTTTCCTGTTTGTCTTCTCAGAAGTATACACACATGCTACACACACACACACACACACACACTAGTACACACATTTCATCCCCACCCAGAGCTAAATAATTACCCCACTTCCCAGGGTGATTGCTCATTCTGGCTTTAAAGCTCATGCTATAGGCTCTCTCTCATTAGAACCTCCCAGTCCAGCATCACGCAGGCCCATGTGAGAAATTATCAATTAAAAGCCTTGCATCATTTGCATAGGAGGAAAAGGAGATTTATGGGAGCGTGAGGCGCTCACAGGAGCCGCGTCTCCCCACGCAATCCGGTGCCGTTCAGATTGTGTGTGACCAATCTTAAATTCTGGAGCTCCAACCAAGATGAACGGCCGCGTTACTGTTAACGTCAAGGAGTAAGAGGCCCGCGCTGAGATTTATTAGGAATATTATCACAAACATGTCTAAAGTTTTCCCTTTTAATATGTGCCAAGCTCCTCCGAGGAATGTTTCCAGCATTGCAATTACACTCCTCTGCAGCCACATTCCCATGCCTGGCACATAATATATTAATAAACATCACCCTGCTTTTTTAATATATGTACGAGTGTGTGTGTTTGAAGGAGTTAGAGAATAAGCACCAGAGGATGTTCCTATAAATCATTTTTGTGTTTATTGTTGTTCTTTTGTTTTTATTTTTCTGTTTCGTTTATTTTCACCCTTCCTGTGTTTTGCTAAAAAGGTTCAGTGATAACAGATGTCTCCTGATGGAGGAAAAAAGTAGCATAACTATTATGTTTGATTCAGAGAAACTACATTTTCATCATTAAAACTGCTCCCTCCAAGCCATGGCATTGGCCTTTTCTAATGGAGTGTTGCCCTGCTAAATTGCATTGACCTCTGAATGTTCATGAGCGGGAACACCTTGCTTTCTGTTGTTGTGTGTTTAGTAATCTTCAATTAGAAACTAAAACCTGACACAGGAAGAGAATTACTTCAACCTCCACTAGAATTCGTAAGGGACCATTTGCAAGCATGCAGAACGTGTCTGGCCTTTATCTCCTTTTTGTCAAAGGCAAGAGTTCTATCTGTGATATTCTGAATAAATTCTTGACTCCCATCACTGCCAGTTAAATATTAAAAAAGAAAATCTTTACTAGTGACATTTTTATGTGCTGCTATTTTTTACTGTAAAAAAAACCATTTCACTCAATCAGAAATAATTAGAATTTTTAAAAAATAACTTACAGCAAAATATTTAAAGGATTTTAATTTAAATGTTTAAGTTAAATGTTAAAGGTTTATAAATCTTAATTATTTCCTTTGTACAGTGTTTATTTGTTGTGATTACAGAAAACATTTTAATAATACCCGTAATCACAACGATATCATTTTCATATTTAACTTTTACAAGCATAGTGCCATAAATGACATATATGCATAAACTGCTTGTGCTGGTTTTGTTATGTTGACAGATGTTTGAGCCCCAGCATGATAGGAATATTTCAACCAGTAATTTTGAGTAAACTGTATTTGTTGTCGATGAAGCTCAAAAACCTCAGTCTGCTAACAGCAAACAGGAACACTAAAATATATTAATAATAATAGCCTTTATCATAAAAAAGATGTGCTAAGAGCAGATTGCATGATAGAATGTGTGTGTGTATATATGTGTCTGTTTTCATGTATACCGGGCAGAACGATCGATATCTTTGAACGATATATACTAGTATTAAAGCAGCACTTTTAGCCCAAGCTTGGCTGCTAGAGGTGGTCTAGATATGAAAAAAAGGCTGAATATGGATCGGCCTCCCAGAGGCTAAGTAGGATGGCTTGTTTAATATCCCCCAATTAGAGTACAATTTGAGAGATCAGCCACTGACTAACCCAAGCCGTTCTCACCTCTGCAGAGGGCCTGTCACCTACTGTCACATACAGATACTGCAAATGTATGCACTCAATTACAGAGCCCAGGAACCACGGCAGCCAGCCACAGATCCAGACTAAATATAAAATGGCAGCTCTGCAGCCCCTCAGAAAAAGGGTTGAGGTGGAAAATAGCGCATGAGGCTATGGTAATACCCAGAGTACCGCCTTACAGGGAAACGTGTGATCTCTGCCTTAAGATTTATATAGGTTTACAAGACTTAAATAAAGAGTTATCTCCAGGGGCACAGTGTGCAGAGGGAGACTGCATGTGAAGCTGTGGAACGTGTGGTGATAGGGGCCCGCTGTGACCCGCAGTGGTGTAACAACGTGGTGGTTTTCCCGCATTGGTGATTACAGGGGATCTGGCGTTTGAGTTCACAGCTCAGCCGAAGGCAAGCAGGTCTAATTGCTCTCACAGGGGGTGAGAGAAAGAGAGAGGGCAGGAAGGAGAGAAATCCACGGATGCGCTGTCCCTCGCACGCCATCAAAATCCGGACACTGGCGAGAAAAAAACACTGGAGAGAAACACAAATCTCACCTTGGCTTTTTCTTCTCCATCTTATAAAGAAAGGAAAGAGATGGAGGGGAAAGGAGAGAAAGACAGTGAGCAAGGGATTCATAATTAAAGCTAGTGCTAATTGAGATAGAAGCCAAATAATGGAGAATGACACTTTAATGAAGACATGCTATGTGGCGGCACTTCCTGTCACTCCCTCGCTTCCTGCCGGTAAAAGAGCGAGCGAAGGAGTGAGAGAGTGAACAAGCGTGTTCTTTTCTCCTGCTATATTACAAGAAAGAAAGACATAATGTGGAGGTATCCTCACTGAGCAGTAATGCGTTTTTGGAGCCGTGTCAAAAACACTGAGGGTAGATGTTATTGTTCCCCTGTGTTAAAACCCAATTACGCAAACCGGAGTGTGATTGTGTTCACCAGCACTGCATCCACCTACAGCTCCACTGGCTTCTGCTGGAGAACAGCTCTCTGATCTCCCTCAAGACATTCATATTCAAGACATTCATACAGACACATTTAGGAGGAGGTTTCATCAAAACCTTGACTTTAAAATGATGTTTAAATGTCCTGACAAGTAAAACTACATATTACATTGTCTTTCATGTACGTTTATTCATTTTACCTGAAGATTCGATAGATGCCTTCATCAAAGGAGACTTTTCTATCCAAAAAGTTGTTTATCTGTACTATTGTATGGGATCCTTGGGAATTTCTTCTACTCGTAGTTCTGGGTGAGCTGTAGGAACATGTGAAATGAACTTTGTGATAGTAACATCTGAAAAAAAATATTGTACAAGACTTAAAATGTAAAAGGACAAAAGTACAAAACAGATTCCTGCCCACTCGGCAGCAACAGACAGAACAATATCAACTCAAATGCACTCAGCTAAAAATAAGATAAAGGAATATTACTATTTAAGTTGTTTTTTTCATTAGATGAAAATTAAACTAAGCTTTCTTGCAGGCTTCATTTTGCCACATCACAAATAAGGAAACAATATCCTAAAGTTTTTAAGCTTTAGTTTCAGTTTAATATTTTTCATATTTTGCACTTCTGTACCACTGAGTGTACAAAAGGGTTTGATGCTAAATGACAAAAACCATTAGTGCTCTCTTTCTCACACACACGCACGCACACACACACACGCACACACACGAATAACCTGAATATTCAAGATGAGTAACCTCCATCATTAAATTCTTGTACACCTACCAGTGTTTTATCCAGATAAAAACCTGAGTGTATGAGTTTCATATGAGGCCACTTATGAGGGCCTCATATTTCTAACATGGGGCCAATCTGTCATGGATAGGGGCTGCAAGTACACTCCAACCTGTATAATGAGCTTTTGTAAACACTGTATTATATAACATTTGAATGAGAACAGACTTTGGTGATCTCCTTTACAATCTGAGAAGACTACAGACCACAAGGTGCTGTTGCCAGTTGTCATTTTTACCATGATATTTACTCATTTTCCCAAACTAAACCTTACAAAATCTTGCTCTTTTTCTCAAGAAATAAAGGGTAATTGAAAACAATGTAAAATCATGCAAACAGTGTTTTTAAATCTATATTTAGATTTTTTTTATTTTAAAGCAAAGACTAGCCTTTTTTAAACTTTAGCAAAAGAGACACTACTGCTTTAATAAATGTATAATGAATCTAATCATCGTAGTAATCGCTGCTTAATATTAACAACACATCCTTGTTACAAATTAAGCTTTTCTTTAACTGTTGTCCTGGATTTGACCTTCGTTGATTAAGATTAGATTGAACACAATCAGCCATACAAGAGTAACAAAAGCACTGAAGTAATTGCCAATTAAGACTTTCCTGAGGAGCAGGTGTGCAGAGCACAACAACTAGTAAATCCTGCATTGTTTATGACTCTGTTTTTAATTCCCTCGGCTGTGGTGGTGCGCGTTTAATGTACTGAGAGCATCTCTGGTCATTACAGACTGAGGTGTTGTCTTGGCATTTGGGAATTCTGCTGAAGTGGTGGATTTAACTTCCATCCCACTTCCACACCTCACTTTATCTCTCTCGCTCTCTCTGTCTCTCCCTCTTCATTTTTAAGATAAAGTCTTTACAGCCATCTATATTGTATGTTAATACTTTTGTTAGTTTCATTTTAATAGTCTTTTTGTCATTTTTATATTCATATCTCCCTTATACATGATCTAAACATCCTTTTTCTATCCTAAACTAATTTTTCTGAACTATTTGGTGTGTGTGTGTGTTCCGGTCCTGGTATTCACCAAGTTACTTTCACTAAGTATTGTAATACCAGTGAATTTTGACCTTGTGGGGACATTTTAGGTCCTCATGAGGAAAAAAAAGCTTAAAAATGATACAGAATTATGTTTTTTAACAATACTATAGTAGAACGTTCTCTGTAAGGGTTAGGTTTATGGATAGGGTTAGTGTGGGGGGATAGAATATGCAGTTTTACATTATAAAAAACATTAAGTGTATGGAATGTCCCATAAAACATTAAACTCAACGTGTGTGTTTATGCTAAAACTAAAAGTTAAACTATGTAAAGTTTTTTATTCTAAAAATGCTAAATGTTTTGTTTCAGGGTTAGTCTTTGGTAAACAGAATTAGCTGTGTATACATTAAAAAAGAAAACCATAGAATCTTGGCTAAACGTAAACAAGCTAATTTCCACAAATCATCTTAGTAGCGCCATCCACTGGAAATCAGTCCGTCTATCTTTTCTTGCGCTCTTACTCCAGAATTTCAGCATTACAGTGTGTGATAGTAAAAAATGAGCCGTCTTTAAAAGAGGGAGCTAAGGTTCTTTTGATTGAAGTGAGTGATTTTCACAAGCGCACCTGCGTAAAATTGATGATGATGCTGTTGAAATCATTTACAACTTTACTAAGATGAATATGAGCTGTGTTTTCTCATCATGCAAATGCAGACGGATAATAATACGGCCTCTCTTTCTCTGGAAACAGAAAACTGAGGAACTTTTCCATCTTTTCCTCCATCTTTCCCCCTCCTTCTAGTTTCTGGTTTAGCTCCATTGAAAAAGATATAATTTCATTCCCTCCGCAAAGTGCGGTAGGCGCTCCGTCATCTTCGACCACAGCATTGTGATAGTCGAGGATGAGATCGAGAAGCCACAGCAGAAGCCTATCAATCATTCCTTGCGGAGACTCGAGAGAAGCTCGCTTTGGATTCCAGATCGACCGATCCTGATCATCTCAAGCAAGCCTGAGTGTTGTACTGCATGACCCGACCTGTAAACATCATTCAACAAAAACTGCACCTGTCACTTTTTTTATACATGCACCACGACACAAAAGCATGCACAAAAACTGTCCCACAAAAGTGCATCTTAGTGTTCTGATCACCATTCGCTTTATATTACAGCTGCATCTCAATGGGTGGTGATTATACCATTGTTGTCTCTTTGTGTGCTTGTTTATTTCTTTTCTTCATGAGACTTTCTCATTCCCCAGCTTCGAGTTAATTTAGGTGCCCTGCTGAGGTGCTCATATTACACTCCCGATATTAGGACACACCTCATCACGTCGAACGGCCCTTACTGCAGTAAAACAGAAGAGAAAGCAGAGCAGAATGAAAGAGGAAGAGAGGAAGAATGGATACTCATCATCCGAGGTTAGCGTGAGCACTCTGGCCGGGAAAACAAATGAATTTGATTACAAATGCGCTACAGAAAAATCATTAGTTCAGGCGGGTGGAACTGTGCAGGTTTAGAAGGAAGAAAAAACATTAAAATCGCCTCAGCAAGACAGCCAATCTGAAAATGTAAATGTGTGAGGGAGACAGCTACACACTGTAAGTAATTACCTGAGAGAGGAGAAGAAAGTAGATAGGTTTACATTAAAGCACTGAGTAGATCATTATCATAGCTGAGGTTCCTAATGTTTTGCACTTGAGTTATCAAGTTATTTATCAAAATATTTAAATAGGATTCTCATTGATCTCATAGGGCCAAAACCCTCATTTAATTTCTGTCGTTTAATTCTTTTGCTGCTTTAAAATGAACAAAATAAAAATTGCACCGACATCTAATAATCCCTTCAATTAGAATCAATTGCAATGCATAAAACACACATATCAATTCTAAAAAAAAAACCTTAAATCTATTGTTTCTAAGCCAGAGATAGTTTTCAATAAATGCTAGACTATGAAAAGCCATGCAGAGTGGTTGAAGCAGCCCGGAACATGGTGCAGTAACTCTGAGCGCTTGTAATTCGTAATATTACCAGGACAAGATTCTCTTCATCTGTGAGCCAATCAGCCTTGTGCTCTGACAGCCTATTGTGCATTTTCCTCTGTCTGTGAATAGATGCACAGTTTCAACTCATTCATCTGCCACAGCATGAGCTTAAGACCAGTCATATGTGCTGTAGTGCTACGTCACAAGCTAATGTACTTCCATGAGTTATTCAAAACTATTCATAACTAGTACAGAGAAGGAAATGCTTGCATTGCAATACAACAAATGTGTAATTCTGTGATGCATATTAAAAGGATATATTACAGAGGCACGTTCCCGCTCATTTATTTATAAAGGGTTAAAAGCATTGTAGCGTGTGGTCCTTAGGCCACATGGGGGTCAGGAGCCATCTGGATTGTAACAGCCTCAGATATGACTTGGAGAGTGGGGGGTAACCAACACTACCC